>JAGFMF010011583.1:96003-115829 GCA_019455555.1 Galemys pyrenaicus | reverse complement strand
CTGAGGTGATGGTGCACTGGTGAGATGGTGATGGGGAATACATGGGGATTACAATTGATGGCAAGTATATGTACATTTTAAAATATTTTAATAAAAAAACCAAAAAAAAAAGAAAAAAATAAATAAAAAATAAAAAAATAATAAAAATTTGAAGGACTCTTGTTGCTGAACAACCCTAAGGCCAGTATAAACTTTGAACTCAGTTCTTTTGAGGCATATTAAAATTCTAAACAAACCCTCCCATAAAGAATGTGAAATTTGAAAATAGATTAATGACCTCATTAGAAAACTCACTGAATATGTGGTTTTAGATTGGGGAATTATGTTTATTTTACTTTTTTTTATTAATTAAGTCCCATTGTCCTACATCTTTGTTAATATTTTGATACAGGATTTCTCCCCTGAGGTGTGTTCATTATAGCTGTCACCACCAAAACACAGATAGTCCTTCAGCACATCTTTTGTGCTCTTCCCCACCCACTCTGTTTCATCCCTACCCCTTACTCTCCCTCTCCTCCTTCCCTGCTGATATCTCAGATCTATCATCAGTTTTTAAGGATTGGCTTTATTGTTTGCCTACGTGGCCGTTTTTTGTTTCTCTATATTCACGATTCAGTATTTGTCTTTCTCCTTCTGGCTTACTTTATTCAGCATAATCCCTTCCAGTTCCATCCACATTGTCACAAATGGCAGGACTTTTGATTGCTGAATAGTATTCCATTGTGTATGTAAACCACATCGTCTTGATTCATACATCTGTTTTGTGGAATTTAGGTTGTTTTCATATCTTGGCTATTTTAAACAGTGCTACAATAAACGTAGGAGTGACAGTTTTCTTTTGAATCCATGTTTTTATGTTCTTTGGATAGATACCTAGGAGTGGAATTGCTGGATCATGGATTTTTCTGTGTACATGAATAAGTCATTTGTAGGAGGCGTTTGTAAATGGAGTAAGCACACAAGTTGACTGTGTCATTTATTTATTTGAAAAATTGAAATGTCTTTCATCAGTAATGCAAATTAGGAAATGGCAATAACTTTAAAATAAACATTTTAAAAGATAAAAAATTATTCTTTGACTATGAATGATATAGTAAGTCTCATTAAAGGTGTTGCTTAAACAATTGTTATAAAACCATTATATGAAATAGAATACCTTTAGGAAATAGAGTACTACTTGCCTATAATAGAATAACTAGTATTGTTAACTATTGCTTTCTGATTCTGAAAATTTTGTTTCCCCCCTACCTTTGGATGAATTTGTTCATCCAATCTTATCACTGTGGCACTGTAGTTGTCTCTAAGGCTCAGTCATTGCCATTTTGTTTTTTCTCATTTAATTTAATGTCCCTAGAAAACCCATTCCCTCCTTTGATTTTGTTTCTCTTTGTTTCTGGGGTCTTATCAAAACTTTATACACGCACATAACACATACATATATATGTAGGTACACATACCTACATATATATGTACATTATATATTTAACTGTAAGTATTCAATTGACCATAGGTATTTTCATCTGGATATCCCAAATCATTAAGAATATAATATTGCCTTCTCTATTCCACCCCTAGCCCAAAGCAGACCCCTTGCCTCCTCCCCTTGATAACTGGGATAGCATACAAAGTCAGTGCAGAAAGGGACTTAATATAAGACATCCGGTGCTACCTCATTTGAGAAAATGAAAAAATAATGCCAAGTTGTCTGAAAACATAGGTGGGTGGGTAATCAGACTCCTACACAGCAGGAGCTCAGACGTGGACCTGAAGCTTCAAGTGCACAATTGCATCCCCAAGCAGAAATCCTTGGGGAGAATAAAATCCCAGTAAAAATGTAATATATGGGAGGATTTTAACCTGTAAGAATAAGAATAAACACTGAGAAAAGGATTCATTTAAGAATGACACTGAGAGGGCCTCCCTGGTGGCGCAGTGGGTTAAGCAATGCACTATGAAGCAAACCGCAGCCACTGCAGCACTAGTTCGATCCCTGCTGCCGGCCAAGCGGGGGACCCACATGGTGCAGCAGACCTCTCCTGCTGTGCTCACTGTTCCTCTCAGTAGTGTACTTCCATTGATCTGCCTGTTCTGCTCCCCGCTCTCTGTGGTGAGTCCGCTCTCTGTGGTGAGTCCACTCACCCCCACACACCTCTGACCTGTACCCCAGTGCCTGTATGCATAAATAAGTAAATCTTTAAAAAAAGAAAAAAGAATGACACTGAGAAAAGGATCATTACTGGAAGTGGGGTCTCAGCATCAGAATGGTTAGGTAAAGCAGGAGTTCCTCAACTGCTAACACCAGAGTGAGTGTTTGACTCACCACGGTGTCCAGTGTCTCTGTGTGCCTAGAACATAGAATGTTCTCAGGTCCAAACAAAATTGTTCGAATGATTGAAATTCACAGATAAAATATTTGAGATTTGCTCGTTGTCTTGAGGTGGAAAAGAACAGTGAGATCTAATTGCCTTCCTGGGTAGTCGACAATCCTACCTGAAGACTCAGCCCAGACAGAATCACCCTGACTCAAATATCTGGTGAGATCCGTCCCTGTTATTTCTCTAAAATCAACTGGTCACAAGAGATGTAGATGCTACATTTAAATCCTATAACTCTCAAAAGTCAACAGCAATGTTTGCTTTTTAAATTTCAGCTAATATTTCCTTGTTTCAAGAGGCTTTTCAAACTTTTTTAGACATTTCACTTCTATTTAATTTGATAATGTGGTATTCTGCTGTTAAAATAATAAGATATTTTTAAAAGCTTCCTGAGCTTGTTGGGTAGACCTTTTAAGTATTTTTCATGGTTCATCTGACTGACCCTCAAACACAAATGTAACATTTCTTTAATCCTCTCATGTTCTTTTAATAATAGAGAAAGGACCTTTCACAATGCCAGAGTTTAGAAAAAGAAGATTGAACGCAGATGTCATTCCAAATTTAACCTTCATGATATTTCCTAATCTCCTATTAAATCCTTCCACTAAATCCATGAACAATAATTGGTAAAATAGTCCACTAGACCCCCTTCAGGAAAAGAAATTCAAATGGTACCTTACCGCATGACTGAAACAGACAGGAAACTTTGAAGACTGGCTCACATCCCAGGCATCAACTTCTTCTATTCAAGCAGAGTTTCTTGTATTAACCTTTCAAAATTAGTAACTCAGCAGGGGTTACAATAGCGTGGAGGAGAAACTGGTTGAAGCCTTTTTGTAGTTCTGATTCACCAGTGGGACTTCCTGACTCAGGTTATTGGGACCAAGTCTAGGTTTCCCATCCACTCCATGCTCAGCTCCCACCTGGTTGTGCCTGCCAAATGACTGCCCCCTCCTCTGAACCAACAGTCATCCCTTCCCCCCCCTCACCCCTTTTCTTGGCCCTTAGCTTAAAATCCTTAGCCAAAGACCTGGGCCCTCATTAGGACTGTGTGTTCTGCAAACATCAAGACCTCCCTCCGTGTTCTGCCTTTTGCATATAGTAAATACTAGCGAGTTTTTGTGCATGACATTGTAGGTGATGATGAAGTGATGACAATTATTAACTTCATTATGGGGGAGTAATGTGTTAGGGAAACACCATGGAAAAATTAGTTGATGATACTGAGTTAATCAGTGGACAATCTTTTGTGCCCAGAATAAACAAGCTTCTTTGCAGTCTGAACACATGAGGCATTAGATTCTGGTTTGTTTTTGTTCTGCTCTGTTTTTCTCTTCATTTAATAAGTGTAGGAAATGAAAAATAATATTTAAAGTGTACCTAGGAATCAAGTTGATATGCCTACTACCTAAAGCTAGGCCAGTATCTTAATGTAAAGATACTCGTTATTTGGTGATTGAATAGATGAATGACTTGAGTGAATGTATTAGATTTGGACAAAAGTCATCTTAAATCAGAGACTCTGAAGAAAATGTATCTTTTCAAAAGTTGTCTCTGATAGGGTTAAACTATCAGTGAGACTACCCTCTTTTGTCCAAAATAAAAATAACACTCATGTTGCTGTATTTAGTTACTCCTGTGGTTTGAAGTCTGATTCTGTATTGTACTGAGCTGAGGTTACATGCACAGGCACTGTGTGCTTGGGAAAGGGAAGGGGTGGGTCTGTTCCTGGTGTCATTGACCTAGATGAGGCCTGTCTCTCCAATATCTGGCACTGCAGGTGGGCTCCAAGTGTGGGAGAGGGAAATGTCTCTTGGACTTTTCTAGGAAGCATCATTCTGAGTGTCAGTTTGGTATGTCCCAAGGGACTGGAAGGAGCGCTGCATCTCAACATGCCAAGGTGAATAAGAGGAACAAGTTGTATCCCTTTGCACCCCAAGGTTAAAGATGGAGCAGTACCTAGGAAGGCGGTTTGGAGCCTGTCACATTGCTACTGTCAAAAAGAATAAAAGTTGGACACTCATTAAAAGCAGTCAGACAGATGCTACCCCTTACTAATGCAGTAGAGGTAGGACTCCAGTGTAACCTGAGCTCAAGTCCACAGAAACAAAAGCAGATCTTTGAAATCCTAGGTGCAATAAAGGAAAAGTTACACTAAAGGAGGTAATGAGGTCTTCTGTCCATGAACTGACTCCTTTTAGGTTCCTACCCACCATATCCCTAGACTGGGAGACTGGGCCCCTGTCCTTTCTGATGATAATACTTTAAAAAAAAAATTATTTATTTGTGCATACAAGAGCTGGGGGGTAGGCAAGAGGTGCAGAGGACAAGAGGCTTCACCAGAGACAGAGTGGGGAGCAGAACAGGTGGATCTACTGAAATACATTGCTGAGAGGAGCAGGTGGCAAGACAAGAGAGTGTCTGCTGCACCATGTGGGTCCCCTCCCTGGCCAGGGATCAAACTCACGATGCATTGGCTGCTGATAGCTTCCGAGTGCTGAGATTTTGTCACCAGGGAGGCCCCTGATGATAATATATCAAAGATATGGCTTCCAGGTTTTGAGAAAAATACTCCTGAGTTGTAAAAGATAAACACAGACACACGTACCCACACCCCCCCCACACACACACACCCACACACACACACATACACATACATCTCAAAGGGACAGAGAAAGGATTTGCTATTGTAAGTTTTCTAAAGTAAAGGCTCTAAGGGAACTCAGGGGTCTGTGTCAGGTTTTGTTTTAATAATTAGATTTATTATATTTGACATCATTTGTTGTGTCAGGTTTTCGCTGGAACAAACCCTTCTTTTAAATCCAGGTGGTGACAGTGAGCTTTCTGAGACAGGCATTTACAGGGAGTTAGAGTCATCACCCTAAGAAAGCAGTCTTGAGCTGCTAGAAACTGTGCTAGTGTTTCTTCAGGTCTCTTCGGGTCTCTTCAACGTAGAGGTGAACGAAATCACTTGTGTTGAAAATTGAGTTGTTACATGCCAAGGTTGAGGCCTCATAAAGAAGGAGGCTCAAAGGAGCCAGACTGGAGCTTAGCCAAGGAGTTAAGTCTTCATTACCACTTTGAGAGAAACTTCAAGGGGAAACAAGATGGATGGCAGTCGGCCCTTCGGCCAGATGCCCATGGAAGAGGACCACTTCCTCCTAGTGGTGACTTGGGGGCCTCCAGTTGTATGTTAATGGGGAAAATTTCATTTCCTTATGACAATAGCAAGAATTCATTAGTGATTTCTGAATAAGGATATGATTTTTGCTGGTTGATCTGAGTTTTTTTTTTTTGTAAACTGAAATATTCACTTTTAATGAAGTTCAACATTTATTGTGTTATAAGATTCTTCAGATCAAGTATTAAAGTAATAGATATAAGATAGAGCTATTAAATGCAGGCTTTATGTAAAAGTTACAGTTTTTTTTTTTTGCCATGAGGCTTAAAAGTTTGTTCTTCCTCCTTCAATTTATGAGAAAACTGTTAAATTAGTCTTCCACAACAAGGGTTGGTAAACTGTGACCGACAGACCAAATCCATCTCTCCACATGATTTTGTAAATAAAATTTTATTGGCACACAATCATACTCATTCATTTGTGTGCCGTGGCTGTTGCGATTAAGTTGCTTCCACAGAGACTGGCCTTTACAGAAAAAGTTTGCCAACATCTGCTCTACATACTTGCAAACTAATTCTTTTATTTCCCATATAAAAATTTTTTCTATCTTTTTGAAACATGGAGCTGGAAAGCTTGCAAAATCCACTCTTCCACCTTTGGACTCAATTATATTCCCCTTAAAATTTTCACCTAAGGGCCTTCCTGGTGGTGCAAGGGGTTAAGTCTCAGTGCTTAAGTCTCAGCAGCCACTACAGTGAGTTCAATCCCTGGCCAGAGAAATGATGCACAATGTGCAACAGACTTCTTCTGCCTCACCCACTGCTCCCCTCAGCAGTGTAGTTCAGTGGATCTGCCTGTTCTGCTCCCCACTCTGTCTCTGGTGACTCCTCTAGCCCCCTACACCTCTGGCCTACACCCCAGTTCTTATATGTATAAATAAATAAATCTTTTATAAAAATTTAAAACATTTTTCACTTGAGTCATTCATCTTGAGTGGACAGCATGGTTTCAAGCCCCACAGAAACTTGAAAGAAAGAAATCACAGGGATAGCAGCTGGCCAGACTTCCTCATAAACTAGAATCTTCAAATCACACAATTAAAGACCATCATACACAGTGAAGGAGATACACATTTTCAGTGAAGCTATTGTCCTTTATTAATTGTGAAGAAACGTTTGAAATAAAAACAACAATAACAAAGCTTTCATTTATTTCTCTGGAAAAATAAAACTTTCCTCTTATTTATACTTTCCACACACTCAAACTCCACTTTTCTTTTTTCCACTTTTAAAGAATTATAACTCCATAGGGTCAAAGGAAGACTATAGTTTGTGATACTTTTATGACCTGAGCTGAAGAAATCAAAACATTTAAAAACACTTAAACTCTCAGTCAAGTACTGTATGTACATATTCTCATACTTCCCCTCTCCCTGAGTTTTGACATCTTTATTTTTTTCTTTATTTATATATATTTGACATCAACTGTAGTCCCCATGGAATTCCCACCACCATTTCGCCAGTGCACCATCATCTCAGTCCCTGTGCTCTTTCTACATTCATCCCAGTCCCTCTCTCTCCCCTCCCCCAAAGTGCCTCTGATTGGTCTCTGTCTTTTTGTTTTGTGAAAAACGATTTTATTGTTATTTTCCTTGATTCTTTTTTTGGTTCCTTTATATTCTTCCTAAAAGTGAAACCATCCAATATTTTTCTTTGCCTTCTGACTTATTTCACTGAGCATAATCCCTTCTAGCTCCATCCATGTTTCTACAAATGACTCTAGTTTATCTTATTTGATTGTAGGATAGTATTCCATTGTGTATATGTACCACATCTCCTTGATCCAGTCATCTATTTTTGAGCATTTGGGTTGTTTCCAGGTCTTACCAATTATAAATAGTATTTCACTAAACACAGGGGTGCAGGTATTCTTTTGAATCAGTGTTTTTGTGTCCTTTGGATAGATCCCTAGGAGTGAGATGGTAGCTCCATTTTTAGTAGACTGAGGAACCTCCATACAGTTTTCTATAGTGACTGGATTAACTTGCATTCCCACCAGCAGTGTAATAGTGTTCCCTTTCCTCCACATTGTTGTTGCTTGTTTTTTAAATATGTGCCATCCTTACTGGTATAAGTTGGTATCTCATTGTGTTTTTAATTTGTATTTCCCTGATTATAAGGGATGTTCTCAAGTGCCTGTTATCCAGTTGCATGTCCTCTTTAAAGAAGTGTCTTTTAAGTTCTTCTGCCCATATTTTGACTGGATTGTTTACTTTGTTTTTCTTGAGTGTTGTGAGCTCTTTGTACATCTTTGTGATCAGTCCCTTATCAGTTGTGTGGAGTGCAAAAATTTTTTCCCAGTAAGTGGTATATCTCTTTGTTTTGGTTAATGTTTCTTTTGCTGTACAGAGCTTTTTAATTTGATGGAGTCCCAGCTGTTTATCTGTACAGACATTACTGTGATATACGTCTTGTACAGTTTACCTATGTTTTCATCTATATATTTTATGGTTTCAAGTCTTACATTCAGTTCTTTTATCCATTTTGAGTTGATTTTTGTACATGCTGTGAGGTAGTAGTCTAGTTTCACTTTTTTTGTATGTGGGGTCCAGTTTTCCCAGCACCATTTATTGAATAAGCTGTTCTTGTTCCATTGCATATTCCTTGTTCCTTTGTCAAAGATCAGATGTCCATAATTGTGTGGTTTTACTTCTGGGCTTTCTGTTCAGTTCCATTGGTCCATGAGTCTGTTTTTGTTCCAGTACCATGCTATTTTAATTATTATGGCTTTGTATAACATTGAAGTCTGGGAATGTGATCCCTCCATTCCCCCTATTTTTAGTCGGGAGAGCTTTGGGTAATCGAGGTTTTTTTGTGGCTCCATATGAATTTCATCAATATTTGATCTATTTCCTTGAAGAATGTCATTGAGATTTTTATTGGAATCACATTGAATCTGTAAATTGCTTTTGGTAGGATGGCCACTTTGATAAGATTGATTCTTCCAATCCATGAACAGGGGATGTATTTCCATTTCTTCATATCGTCTTCTATAACTTTTAACAATGTTTTATAATTTTCTCTAAGTAGGTCTTTCAATTATTTTGTTAGGTTTATTCCAAAGTATTTGATTTTTTTTTCATTTGTAAAAGGGATAGTATTTTTGATTTCTTCTTCAGATTGGTTGTTTGTATAAAGGAAAGCTACTGACTTTTGTATGTTGATTTTGTGTCCTGCTACTTTGCTAAACTTGTTGATTCTTTTAATTATATTTTCTGTAGAGCTTTTAGGGTTTCCCAAGTATATTTTCATACCGTCTGCAAATAGTGATAGTTTTACTTCTTCTTTCCCTATTTGGATTCTTTGTATGTCTTTTTTCTGTCTAATTGCTCTGGCTAGGACTTCCAGTATTTTATTGAATAGCAGTTGCAAGAACGGACATCCTTGTCTTGTTCCTGATCCTAAAGGAAATACTTTGTTTTTTACCAGTGAGAATAATTATTGGCTGTGGGTTTGTCATATATAGCCTTTATCATGTTGAGGTATGAGTCTTCTATTCCAAGGATCAAGGGCCTTCATCATGAATGGATGTTGAACTTTGTCAAATGCCTTCTCTGGATCTATTGATATGATCATATGGCTTTTATTCTTCTTTTTGTTGATGTATCGGATTACATTGATTGATTTTCAGGTGTTGAACCATCCTTGTACACCTGAACTAAATCTCACTTGATCATAGTATATTATCCTTTTGCTGTATTGTTGGATTCTGTTGGCAAGGATTTTATTGAGGATTTTTGCATCAGTTTTTATTAGCGAGATTGGCCTGTAGTTCTCTTTTTCTGTATTGTCTTTTTTTGGTTTTGGTGACAGTTTTGACATCTTTAAACAAAGTTCACCACCTCATACCATTAGCATGAATAACCAAAACAGAAAACAAGTGTTGTCTGGATGTAGAGAAGCTGAAACCTTTATGCACTATTGATAGATAGGAGCATAAAATAATATAGCCATTGTAAAAAACACTGTGGCATTTTCTTAAAATCTTAAAAGTTAATCACCATATTATCTAACAATTCCACTTCTGGTACATAGTCAAGAGAATTGAAGTAGGATGCGGAAGAGATACTTGTCGACCCATGTTTAACAGCAGCATTATTCACAATAGCTAAGAGGTCCAAGCAACCAAGTGTCTGTTGATGGATGAGTGGACAAACAAAATATCACATATGTGAGATTACTCAGCCTTAACAAGGAAAGAAATACTGTCACATATTAGAACATGTATAAACCTCTAGAACACCATTCTAAATGAAATAAACCAGTCACAAATAAGACAAATACTACATGGTTTCACTTATATGAAGTACTAGAGTAGTCAGATTCACAGAAGCAGAAAGTAAAAAGGTGGCAGACAGAGTAAAAAGGAGGTAGAAAGGACTGGGCCTTATTTGATGGGGATCAAATGTTAGCTTTGCAAGATGAAAGAGTTATGGAGATTGGTTGCATAAAAATTGAATATTCTTGACACTACTGAACTGGTTAAGATGGTAAACTTTGTTAAGTATGTCTGATCACAATTGAAAATAAATAAAAAACTGATAGCACCACTGACATTGAGCTAATAGTTTTAGCACAGAATCCAGACAGTTTCTATCTAGACACTATCTTCATGGTTCACAGCAATTAACTTATCCAGTTAGCTCTGTCAGGTCCCAGGAAGTTTTAATAACAGAAAAAAAATCAAGTTGATTTATCTATTTTCATCACTCATCCCTATAATATATAGGCACTATCTCAAGGCCCTAGCAACCTGATGATGAGGGCCAGCACAGCCCTTTTTATGGAACTTCCAGGAAGAAAGTAAATGTTTGATGGCCAGCATTTGCCCTTGAACACCACTGAGGTCAGCTAGACTCCTGTCAGTACAACAGCCCCTTTGGGTACTTCACCCCTTTACCCCCTCAAGCCCCAGTGGTACTAAAAATCAGAATCTGAATTCTAAATTGTTGCTTTTGCCCAGACCTACACTCAAACAACTCATAACTGAGAGTTAATCCCTGGAATTGAGAAACTGTTGGACAATATTATGGAACAAAGTTCCTGTCATAATGAATCAGACTCAAGCGAATGAAAGAAATTGAATCCTGCTATTTTTATTCGTGATTTAAGGATTGCACATTTCTCAGCTTTCAGTGTAGACACTACAGTTACTTCTAAAGGAGTGCAAAAAATTGCCTGTCAGAAGTAAAACCCAGAAACTACACTCACAAAAGAGGAACAGAGAAGGCTGAGCATTCACAAGGAAAGGATGTGCTGCCTGTCACACTGGCTGCCTTGTCCTTCCTGTGGGGACCAGTGGCACTCTGTAAGAACAATCAGTGCCTCAAGGGAAGCTCTGAGTAACCCTGTGCCTCTGACCTTTCTTGTCTGTTGCAAACAGTTATATGATTCCATTGTTCATTTACATTTATATGTGTGAGTATGTATGTATTTTAATTTTCTTTTTAATGAAAGAAAAATTATATCTGTTGGCCAGAAGCATAGGACATTCCCAAAGTATTTGAACATTTTTTTTAGATTTGAAATGTTTTGTTATTTAACTAAGTACAATTTTTGTACATTTCTTATTCATCAGCATCTATATTTTGCTTTAGAAAAGTTGTTGTATCTCAATATTTCAAGGATAATTTTTGAAGTCTATAGCAAATCTGCACATTTCTTTCCATATAGTTCTCTCCACCTGGAATGACTGATGAGAAGCAATCAAGAAGATACTTGTCTTCTTAAACAGGGATATTACTTTATCATATACATATAAAGGAAAAAAAGTGAAATTACAAATGTGTGTGACTGCATTTCCTCTGACAGTTTAAAATGTTTATAAAATGAAGAGTGGTTGTAATTAACAATCCACAGTTTATAGAACTTTATGTATAAGGCAGTTGCTTGGTCTTTATATGTAAAACCTCATTCAATAACAAATATCCCCTAAACTTCATTAAATGATTTAAGATATAATCATTTATAGGCCATTTGGCCCAGAAAATATCCAAAAATCCAATCTGTAGTTTGCCTGTAGATACATGATAGCCTATCTGTACAAGTTTACTTTTTTATGTAGAGGATGGACAAATTGTGAGACATACCCCTCACATACCCCTGGGCATTATGATGTCATATTTGGAATCATATGGCTTGGGTTCAACTTTGTACTTTGGGCAAGTTACTTATCAAGTTCTTTATCTGCAAAATGGAGAAATTAATTCCAACATCTAGAGTTGTTTTCAGACACACATAATGTACTATGAGGAAAGCAAGAAGAACAGCTACTAATACATAGTGTTACCATGGCAACAGAGGGGAGCTGTCAAGTCTTTATACAAAATGTCCTACTATTTGAGTAGAAATCTGACATCACTATGCATAGTTATGACTTTTTAAATTTTTGTTCAAAATTATTAGCTGATTTTAGTTCTGACTGTAGATAATAAGAACAAATGAAACCCCTAAATCTAATGCTGCTGTCTTTCTCTGTCTTATAAAGTGTCAGAGAATTAAAATGTGAAAGGTATACTAATATTACCTTCTAATGACTTCATTGCAGCAGGGCTGATACAACCATGAGTAGAAAATCAAACAGTGAAGCAGCAAGTTTATTTTCATGTACTTGGCACCGCAAAACATTTTGAACAAGGGCTCTATTATCTTTTTGGTAACAGGTGGTAGCTGGGGTGTTAAACCGTTCTGGGCAGGATTTCAGGTTTCCATTCTGCAGTGCTTTAGGCAGTACACTTCTACCATAAAGTGATCAATAATAATTAGATGTCCAGAATGAAATACACTACAGCATTATACTTCCTACATCTGGAAGGAGAAGCTCACTTAACTAACTCTAAATCAATGAGTTTTCCTTCTATTCCTGGGAGAGTTTTAGAGTCAATAGAGAAAATGTGAATTGTGGCTCCATGCACAATCACAAAAATCTAGATAAGTCACACTTCCCTACAAGTAATAGAAACAAGGCCCAAAGCACTGGGCTCCTTCTAACGTAAACACTTCCATCACATTGACTTTCCTATCACTCAAGGGCCTCCTGTTTCACATGCAATGAAAACAGCTGTCCTGATAGGTGATATACAGATGAAAGCACAGAGTAAAGGCTGTAAATGGAGCCTAATATCAATTGTTTTTCAGATCTTAGTTTTATTAAGTTTTGTTCTACCACGTTCCCATAACAGGGGACCAATATATGGAGAAGGGAATATTTCTTTTGTGTCTCACATATCTCAGAAGAAAAAATTAATGCTTATCTGTTAGAATTTGAAGTTTCCTGTGCAGATTGGGGTACAGAGATTGAAGATGGAACCTTCCCCTTGTAACATAAACCTGCCTGAGTCTGCTCCCCAAGATGACTGAGCCCGATCCTGGAAAACTCCCCTTAATTGTTCTTACTTGTCACTTTGAGAATGGACTCTAAGAAAAGTCCACCCCTGTTTTCAAAATTCAGAATCTTTACTTCTGAAAAATTGCTCATCCCTAAAATTTTGACAACACTGTCCCCACAAAGCTTCAGTTCTCTGTCAGACCTGGAAACCTACAAGTGTTAACACAGGCCTCTCTGCTCCTGCCTGACCTATTAAAAGGAATAACCAGGGGAAGACTTGTGACTTTTATTGCCTTGTGACTTTATTGCTTTTCTTTCATTAAACGGAGTAAGTCTGCTGACCAACTGCATAATTTCATTATATGGTAGCTGAGTTTTTCATTCCCTTTCAGAGACTGATGCAATAGTACAAAAGATAAGAATGTGCTTTTAATGATTTTATTTTTGAAAATAAAACAAATATCAGGAAAATGCAACATCAGTTTCAACATTAGTTTAATAAATGACTGTAAAGTGAATACTGTGGAACCTGTCCCAAGACAAAAAATAAAATATGAACAGCTCCTGCAAGTCCCTTAAAGTGACTCTGCAGTTTCTTTTGGCATCTGTTCTGATTTTTGTTGTGATCAGATCCTTCCTTTGCTTTTTTTTTTTATTTCAAACTTTAGAGCTTTGCATCTCTACAGCTGTTTTTTTTTTCTTTTTCTTTTTTTTTTTTTGCCAGTTTTTGAATTTTACATAAATGGAAAAATAGTGTATCTGAGTTGGTTATGTTTTTTTTCCCTTTGTCTTGCTCTTTTCAGCTCAACATTACCTATAAGGTTCATTTTGTGTTTACTTATTATTCTGAAATTTTTCAAAAATAGGGGGAGTTGAAAGAATTGTGTAATGATATTATTGTTTAGCCATTACCAACAGTTGCTAAGATCTGGCCATTTTAATTGATTTTTCCCTTGAAATATTTTTAAATGAATTACAACCTCAAATACCTCTAAAAAAATTAGAAAAATGCTCTATAAAACCACAAGGTATTATATTACATAAAGACTAATACTTACTCCCTAATATCATCTAATACCCAATCTGTATTCTTATTTTCCCAACTGACCCCAAAATATCTCTAAAGTATTTTGTCCAAACCAGGATCTGACCCAGCTCCAGGAAGAATGTACAGCACAACTTATACTTAAAATGAGTCTGTGATCCTTCCTTCTTCCCATACACTTTGTCAGTGAATGGCACTCCTGTGAGACCAGCTGCAGGCGCTGCTCCCACAGCAAGGAGCAATACAAATCTCTAAGCTGACGACATGCTTCTACTCCATGATAGTTCCAGAGGAAATTAGTCTGTCTGAATTACTATCAGAAACAGGTACCTAAGATCAATTATGAAAGAACCAAAATTGTTATGTTGGGCAGACACTCTGTGGTATTGAAATTCTTGAGGTAAAGTCTACACCTGGACCTACTGGGGGCTACTGTGGGGCTAGACCATGGGGAACTCATCAGTGTGCAGAATGCAGGAGGACAGGTAGAGAGATAGCTGGTCACCTGCTTGATTAGGATCTTCCTTCCAGGTTAGTCGCCCCCTCTCAACTAATGCTAAGACATTGGGTTTTTAATTGTGCTTGATTCAGACATTTACTGAAAGCTGTTTATGAAGAATGTGGCCCCTCCCCACCTAATTATGCCCCAGCTGAGTTGGATGGCTACTCAACATAACACCACAAATGCTTCCTGAAACCCTGGTATGTATTCCTCAGAGACAAAGTTCTAGGGTGCCCATCATAGAGTCGTGTTTTGAAACCCATTTGAGAGAAGCACTGGGTTAAATTGACTTAAGCCATATTGTTTACTGTGAATCCTATAGTGCTCTTGACTCTGCCTGTTTGCAGTTTCCCTTGGCACCTGTTCCGATTTCTGTTGTGATCGCATCCTTCCTTTGCTTTTTTTGTAATTTCAAACTTTAGAGCTTTGCATCTCTACAGCTGCCATCTCCAGTGGCATTTCCTGGAGTCACTATCCTCAGAGCATGTTGGGGGAGGGTGAAGGGGGTTGGAGGAAGGGTTACTGTTCTGCAGAACAGACCGCAGAAAATGCTGATCTAGGTGAGTTTGATGTAATCACAAACAACAGTAAGTAAACAATCCCATCTCCTACCTTATGGGCCATGAAGTGTTTATTCAAATTAGCTACTCAGCATTACACAAGATTAATGTCTGAGTTGCCTTGTTGATGATGAGGAACTTTGTTCATTTTCCTCCTCCACTTAGACCTTCACTGAAGCTCCCCCTGCAATAATGGGAGAACCGGGATATATGTTTATTACCAGGTGATCAGGATACTTATTTTTAGACTCTGTTAGGTGGAATTGCTATGTGGGTTGGATTTTTAGAGGCAGAATGTATTCTAAACTGGTCAGTCTCTCTGATTTTGAGGATCACTTGGCCTTAACTTGTCAAATATAAAATAAAATTTCATTTTGAACTAGAACTTAATAAGTTTTCCTTGTATAATCAAGTAATCAAACCCTATTTACCCAGATACTGCACATTTGACAAAATGCTTAGAAATTGTGGGATTCTTGAATATCTGAGTTGGTAGAGACACAATATCAAGTGCTCATACAAATAGCTTCTAGGTTAACATGACTTCTTAGACATGTTTATCTTCAGTCTGCCTGAAAAGAGACACGTACGGTAGCATTCCTTTTTACTTTTCTTGGCTACTCTGTTGCTTTTGTTATTGATTTTCTTATAAAAGATCAATGGGCATTTAAAAAATCAATTGCCTGATTTTTTTTTAAATGGAATACCATGGCTTTTCCCCCCCACTTTCCAAATTCTTGCTTTTCTTTTCCCTCTTTTTTTATATTGATGTATAAATTTAATTTTGAAACAGTTTCTTCATCTTATAAATGAAAGCATTTCTCTGGAGATAGTATAATTATGGGTTGATTGTTTTGCGCTGGGTCCTTGTAGGCTATAGTTGTTGCATTATTTTAATAAGCCCCATTATTTATGAGTCAGATGGGAAGCAGAGGTATATTCTAAGTGCAAGAGGCTCATTCCATTTGTCATTTGTAAATTTCTAACCTAATTTCATTTTCTCTGGAGTTGTAAAATTTTAAACAGAATAAAAGCTACAGATTTTACTTGCACATTAACTGTTTTAACCACTGAAAGTACAAGACTGCAATAAGCTTATGAAAATTTTAGCATTTCTCAGTTGTTCTTCCTCCTTCAAACTCATCTGTCTCCCCTACAGAATTTGATTTAAAGGCAACTGAGTAGAGAAATCAACAGATTATCCTATAAGGAAAGTTAAACAAGTTCCTACTCAGGTGTTTTGAATAGAACCAAGCGACTTCTTCCAGCATCAGTAATGCTTTATTTTTTCATTTCCTCATTTGTGAAACAAATATTTCTTTCCCCCATCACAACTGGGAGCACAAAGAAAAAGCCCTGCCCAGCAATTGTCTGTCCAGCAGTATATTTTCACAGAAATTTATGCCTGTCCTTTGGGTGGCTGAACAGGAATGCTCACAGTAGTAATGTTTGTATGCCAAAAAATTAAAACAACTTAAATTTCCTTCAGTTGTAGATAGTTAAATAAATTACAGTAGGCGTATCCTGTGGTATGCATTACTCAAAAAGAATGAAGTGGTTCTGTGGGCCTATGGGAAAATCTCTACTATATATTGATAAATGATAGGGAAAATAAGAAGTATAGAACATATGGGCAATGTAGGGTAAAGGTTGATCAGGTATTTCCACCCTCCCACCACTGATGATGGACACCTGAGGTGCTGCGAGCATTCCAGGGTGGGCATGTGCAAGTGAACGCACCTGAGTAGGGACACGGGCTTAAATGGGCAGCGTCATGAGGACGCCAGGACTGCGAGGACCAACAGACAGAACTGTGAGGACCAACAGACAGAACCGACAGGACAAAGGAGCAGCAGCAGTGAGAGAAGCAGCTGAGTGGGTGAGATGCCCCAGGGGCTGGGAGGCCTGCCAGCCTCCCGGCCCCCCGGCACCCATGCCTGCCATGTACCTGGCCACCTCTACTAAATAAAACATAAAAGCCACCAAGGGCTCAAAGACTCTCCTTCCCTGATCCGTCTGCCCAGAACCATCCCGAACCTTACTCCTGTGTGCCCCTTCCTGCCGCTACAGGCAGGATAGTTCTATGTGTGCTGTTCTCATACAACACAGGGTTGTATGAGTGTAGAAGAGCAGCAGAGTGGGAGGGAGGATAGAAAAGAGAAAGAGTGAAAACCTCAAAGGAAGATATAGTGAAATGATTTCATGTAGAAAGAGAATCTGGTGAAAGGACTTTGTTTATTTCTTGAATTATGTACAGGGAAAATGTTCATGTACTTTCATAAATAAAGCATATGCAAAAGTGTTTAAAAGAACATCTATTCATCTAACACAGGCATTCTCTTTGGTGGATTCTCTCGGGAGCCCTGCCAAGATACCTATTTTAAGTTCATCAGCGTTAGAGAAGCATAGGATTCCTGGGCTTAACACAAACCCATATGAATAGGGAGGCTGGTAAAATAATTAAGGAGAGATGATGGGAACTGGCTTCCAGTAAACACGGCCTAGACTGCAGTGGTGGCTCAGAAGAGCTTACAGAAGCTATTAGACCAGCACTGCCGTTATTAGTTGGTCCCCAGGCCTGGGCCCTGTGCACTGTGAGGTCAGCTCTTCCTTTAGAACCAGCCGCCCTGCTTCTAAAGCACTTGCTCAAATGTAAACAGACTGCAGAACAATGGAACGGAACCAAAAGCTGTGGAAAGTCCCCTTAGTTTCCCTCTGTTTACAGACTAGTGCAGGGATAGGCACGTTTTAAAAGGTCGATTTTAAAACGTTGGTTTTAAAATGTTGGTTTTACCAAAAATGAGGAGTCAAGGACAGACTGGGGACACCTGGTGGGGAGGGGAGGGGGAGGGTTGAGGGCAGATGGGAGCATGAGGGACTGAGTTGATGGTGCACTGGTGAGATGGTGATGGGGAATACATGGGGGTTACAATTAATGGCCAGTATATGTAAATTTTAAAATATTTTAATAAATAAAAGAAAAAAAAAAACACCCAGGCAGGTAACTAGATACCAGTGAGAAATGTGCAATATAATAGATGACTTCTGCTTAATAAAACTTCATATCACTTTACAAAAAATAAATAAATAAAATGTTGGTTTTATTTATCATTCAGGGATGGCAAAGCCACCAGATCAGGAGATGGCCACCACTGAGAAGATATGTCGTTGTATTCTCAGATTCCAAGAGAAGGCACATCACACAATTCGGGCCACCAGGGGAAGCAGCAGGGCCAGCCAGGAGCAGAAGGATGGGAGCAGCGCTGGCAGAGCATTTATGGTGGCTTGCAGGGCAGGAATGGCAGGGCGAGGCAAGGCAAGCAAGCTCACCTGGCCAGTGTGAATAATGCTGAGGGTTTCTGAGGCACTGTCCCTTTGTCTGGCTTCCAGCCCCGGCCGGATCAGGGGAGGGCAACAGTGGCCTGGAGAGTGAGAGCCCCATGAGGAGGTGGTTTTAGGATGTGCTGCCTGGATTGTTCGGTCGCGCTCTGCCTTTGAAAGGCAGGCTCACAGAGCCCTAGTAGGAGTCAGCTGGGCGGAGAGGCAGTGTCTCCAGGATCAGCCAGGCCCCAATATGTAAACACATCAGAAATACTGAAAATAAAAAGGCATTTCTCCTCTTCTCCTGGCCTCTATAAGAATACTTAAATACAAACAGAAACATAACTTCTATACTTTTTTAACTTTGCTCTATCCAAAGGGAAAATAAAAAACGATTAAAGAAGGAGTGGAAGGGAAAGCATTCTATTTTTGTTTTTCCCCATTCCAAACTATGCTTTAAACCCCTTGTAGCGGCAGGAAGGGGGGCGGCACTGGAGGCAGGGTTCGGGATGGTTCTGGCCAGGGAAGGAGAGTCTTGGAGCCCTCGGTGGCTTTTCATACTTTATTTAGTAGAGGTGGCCAGGTACATGGCAGGCAGGGGGGCCGGGAGGCTGGCAGGCCTCCCAGCCCCCAGCGTATCTCACCCTCTCGGCTGTTTTCTTCTCTCGCTGCTGCTGCTGCTGCTGCTCCTTCTTCCTGTCGGGTTGGTCGGCCAGTCGGTCGGCCCTCGCAGTCCTAATGACGCCGCCCATTTAAGCCCGTGTCCCAACTCAGGTGCGCCCACTTGCGCATGCCCACCCTGGAATGCTCGCAGCACCTCAGGTGTCCATCAGTAGTGGGAGGGTGGAAATACCTGATCAACCTTTACCCTACACCCCTCCTGTGTTTTATGGTTCAGTAGGAGACCAGGAGAGTGATTCGAAATTCCCCTCTTCCCAGGCAGCAGCCTTGATTTCACCTCCTGGACTGGCAAGTGTCTCTGGCCCCTAAGTCTCTCAGTGACATGTAGTGGTGCACACCAGAGTCACCGCAATTAAAAGCAAATGAATAAAGTTAGACTACTAATCATTTTTCATCATAAAAATAAATAAAATGGTGGGGTTTTCTCTCCAAAATAATAAACTTAGCTCTACCAGATGGCCGTGGGGCCGTGTGGCCTGTGGCTGGCCTGAGAACATCCACGATCTAGTGATACTCATGGACTAGAGCGTCCATATCTGAGTTCACGTCCGTCTCCCTGCAGGCGCATCCTTCAGCTCTGCGGATCACGTCCACCCACTTTAAACTGTGGTTCTGAAGAGGCCCTGGGCAATCTCGTTTTTCAAAAAGGGAAATCTATTTTATCATTTTATGTGTCTTAATTCAGAATGGCAAACCACCTCTTTGTGTATATTTAGTTACTTAAAGTCATCCAAAAGATCTGTTTTTTTTTTGTTTTTGTTTTTTATTATTATTAGTTATATTTGACATCATTTGTAGTCCCCAGGGAGTACCCACCACCATTTCACCCGTGCAC
>JAGFMF010011583.1:28990-91213 GCA_019455555.1 Galemys pyrenaicus | reverse complement strand
TAAGGGGGAGATCAGGGTGTGGAACAGGTCTGGAGCGCTTCCTCGGTTGTCTGTATCGCTGCAATTCTCCCCACTAGGCTGTTTATAAGCTTTCTCTTCTGTGTTGGGCTTCTGGGTTTGTCTTGTAGTTCCTGGTTCCTGGTTCGCGGAGTTAGTAGATGGGGGGAGGGGAAAAGGGGAAGGGGCTGGGGCAGGATGTTTAAACGGCTTTTCTCCTTTTGTTAGTCTCTGCTGTGCGTCCTTCTTCTCTGGGTAGGTTGAAAATATAGTCCAATTTATCCTCAGTGTTACAGTTCCTACTGGGGCCTGCTGTATTTTTTCCCTTTTTCCTGTATCTTCCAGGAGCTTTCTAGCCTATTGTCTCTCCGTAGCCATCTTTTTCACTCTCCCATCCAAAAGATCTGTTAACTGTTTGATTAAACTTTGAAATCTGATAGCAAAACTGAACCACAAGAAGTTGTGGTTTGGGGTGTGAATGGCTCATTGGCAGGACCTTTGGCGCTTGGTGGGGAGCATGTTATGACAGTGACATCTGTAGAGGTATGAACCTCTGCCCCTGTAGAGTAAAGGTTGATCAGGTATTTCCACCCTCCCACCACTGATGATGGACACCTGTGGTGCTGCAAGCTTTCCAGGCTGGGCATGCGCAAGTGGGCGCACCTGAGTTGGACACGGGCATAAATAGGCGGCGTCATGAGGCCGCCAGAACTGCGAGGATCGACCGACCAACAGAACCGACAGGACGAAGGAGCAGCAGCAGCATAGAGATAAGAAGCAGCCGAGAGGGTGAGATGTGCTGGGGGCTGGGAGGCCTGCCAGCCTCCCGGCCCCCCGGCACCCCTGCCTGCCATGTACCTGGCTACCTCTACAAAATAAAGTATGAAAAGCCACTGAGGGCTCCAAGAGACTCTCTCCTTCCCTGACCCGTCTGCCCAGAACCATCCCAAACCCTGCCTCCAATGCCGCCCCCATCCTGCCGCTACAGCCCCTAAAACATAAATGGGTGTTAAATCACCAGCTTAAAAAAATCCCACTTCATCTTGTCTCTGAAACAGGGCTGGGGGTGGGGGGAGGGGCTGTAGCCTCCAAAGGTGGAGTGCCAGTAGCGGACAGGCCACTGTCTCTGTGTTCTTCACCCACACCCATAATTGCAAAGCCACTCAGGCTAGGGAACAACAACAGTGAGTTTATTTAGCAAACAGGGGAAACAAGGAGTTCTCAAGGCCACAAGTGGCTGGTTATCTCACCCCAGACAGTGTCCACAGTGTCCAAAAGTCCGAAACAAAGGCTCTCAATCCAAGATGGTGCCATCTCATCAATGAGAGCCTGGAACTCATGGCACACAGTGGGCCAGGATCCAACTCAGTGCAGCTGGAGGTGCCGACAGGCAGCGCCCCTGAGAATACACCACAGCAGCCTCAGCAGCAGTCTGAAGGTCAGGGTGGACGGCACCAGAAGCTGGACCAGACAGCAACAAAGGCAGCAGCACCTGATGGGTCAATTCTCTTATCCAGGCACTAACTCCAAGGGCCTCTCTACTGCCTGCAGCTGGAGCCCTAGTGCAGGACCTGGCCCCATGGGGCCCCAGGGGCCGCATGCCCTAGGCTGGTATGGTAGGGTCACCACTGCCATTTGCCATCACTGCTGGCCTCTGCAGTGGGGCCTGAGCCTCAGTGGGGCCACTGGTAGTGGACAGTAAAATGCCACTTGCAACTGCCCACAAGCAGTGCTCTGGGGTACCAGAGCCCTGAGTAGGGGTCTCTGGTTTAATCTCCAGTCTTTTCTCAGGGTGCTGCTAGAACTTTCTAACCTGCATGCAGTTCTTTTTCCATTATCTTGCAGAACTCCCTTCTGCTCTCCTGCCCCCATATTATGTCATGTGGTAGGATCTTAAAACTCCTTCACCCCCAAAAAAACACTTCTCCAGTGGTTATTTAATCCTAGGCTTTCCCTGTGGCCTGCCTGCCTGCATTCTGGGTCTACATGGACATGTAACTTTTATCATTAACATGGAGTCACACCCCACTGATTCAGAAAAAATTTTTGCACTCCATACAACTGATCACAAAGATCAACAAAGAACTCACAAGACTCAAGAAAAACAATCCAATCAAAATATGGGCAGAAGAACTTAAAAGACACTTCTCCAAAGAGGAAATGCAAATAGCCAACAGGCAAATGAAAAAATGTCCAGCATCCTAATAATCAAGGAAATGCAAATTGAAACCACCATGAGATACCACCTGATGCCAGCAAGAATGGCACATATTAAAAAAACTAACAACAACAAATGCTGGTGAGGATGTAGTGAAAAAGGAACTCTCCTACCCTTCTGGTGGGAATGCAAATTGGTCCAACCTCTATGGAGAGCTGTATGGAGGTACCTCAGTCTACTAAAAAAATTCCTACTATATGACCTAGCAATCCTACTTCTAGGGATTTACCCAAAGGACACAAAAACGTTAGTTGAAAAGACTACATGCACCCCTATGTTTATCACAGCACTATTTATAATAGGCAAGACTTAGAATCAACCCACATTCCCAAAAATAGATGACTGGATCAAGAAGATGTGGTACATATACACAATAGAATATAATTCAGCAATCAAAAACAATAAACTAATACCATTTGCAGAAACATAGATGGAGCTTGAAGGGATTATGCTCAGTGAGATAAGTAAGAAAGAAAAAGAAAAAATACTGGATGGTCTCACTTATAGGAGGAATATAGAGATCAAGGGAAAAAATTTTAAAAAAATAATAACATGAACAACAACAACAAAACAAAACAAAAATAAACAGAGGACTACAAATCAGACATTCTGCAGGAAAGAGGGAGGGATTGGAATCAAGGCAGGGACAGGAAGAGCACAAGGTACTATGGTGATGGTGCACAGGTGAATTGTTGGAAATTCTGTGGGGACTACACCCCAAAGAGAAAGCAAACATTGTAAGAAATAAAGAAATAAATAAAACATGGTCTCAGTATATTAGATTAGAGTGCATCATAACCTAACATTGATTTTTCTGTTTTATACCATCTGATTAATTGAAATTTAAGAGCAAGTGTTAGAATATAGCATTTTAAAAATAAGTTCTGCAGGAACTGTTCCTCAAAAATTGTATAAAGTTTTAACATTCTAGCAAAAATATTTACCTTTCATTTCTTTCCTCATTTATTTGAATCTTTAGCTTTATGCATATTTAATTACATAATTGACATAATATATGCATTTATGTCCTTTTTAATTATAATAGTTAAAATGGATTATTATGTTGTGAATAATTTCACAAGTATATACATTTTCTAAGTAGTGACAATATGGTTTTTTACTTAAATAATTAATTCCCTTTTGCAAATGTGAAGAAAATGGGTTAAATCAGACTCTTTTTTGCTTCCTGCCATGGACTTCTGCAGCCGCCCCTCTGGCCTTGCTTTCTCTTGGGTTTCATTACCCACACATGACACTCTTGGGAGTGCGTGTCCAGGATACGCACATCTGTGATCATGGATATCTGGGCTGAGAAGCCAGAGAGCATGAGGTATGTCCATATGTAAATATGGATACCTGGGCCAGAAAGCCAGAGATAAAGGGAGATAAGGAAAGAGAGGCCAGGGAGAGAGCACAGAGATCACCTTGGTTGCCACCTGCCTCCCAGCCCCCCATCATGCCAGCCCCCCAGCTTCCCTCATGTCTGCCTCCCTGCCTGCTGGTCTGCCTGTGTGTATAATCCCTTCTGTAGCAGTAAAGGCCTGTCAAATCTACCAGGGTCTCCAGGATTTTTGTCCATCTGCCCAAATCAACCACAAACCTGCCCAGTCTGGGGCTAGTCCCGCTACAATAAAGTGCTTTATTTTCTAGGCTTTCATTATTATACTTAATGTGCTAAAAAATGATTTATACAGTTTTTTCTCTTGAATGCTTTGCTTTCTTGTGTGTTTCCAAAAGCAATATGTGAACATTCTATAAAAGTTGGAAAATACTGAAAGGAATAAAATATTCTGCAAAATGAAAAATAAAATAGTAAGTTCCAAAATGTATAATTAGTGATGTTCAGCTTTGATATGCTTAAAAAATAACCCTGAGAGCTCTCTATTAAAAGAACACTTACCTCCGCCTCCCACCCTAGACTGTTAAATGGCAGTAGCTGGGGCTGACGCATCAAATTTGCCCAGACTAGCAAAGTGACTTGGTCACACAGCTGACAGCAGGATGAGTTAGAATCACAGTCCCTGTCTCCCTGCTTGCTTTCCAGTTCTTGTTCATAGTCTTTGGACTAAAATCTGTTGAGCTGTGTGTTTGTATATTAATCTGTATTGAATTTGTCTGTATAAAATAGTTGCCTTATTTTATAGCTGGCTTTCCCCCACCCCGGAATAGCAATGAACTGAAAGCGTGTCTCCCATCGACAAAGGCAACCGAAATAACCTATTACCTCCTCCACTAAGTATTTACCCAGAAGCGGAAATGGCAGCAGCTGGAATAACTTTCAGCCCCAGACCCCGCAGAGTCCTCCCACCACCTAGAGCCATAGGCCTGCCCTTTTGAGCTCCCCCTGAGCAGTCCATCCTAGCTCCATTTCCATGTGAATGGCCCCCCTTCATGCCCATTGATCTGAAAGGATGGGTTCCCTCTTACCTCTACCAGCCCCAACTGACTGAGAGCTTGGCTCTGGAGAGTGGCAGGGTCCCAGGGGAGGCACTGCAGGTTACTGAACAGCCCTCCCGCGCAAGCTGCAGAAGAGAGAGCACTGGGCAGGCTGGCCCCTGCCATTCTCCCATCACCCCAAGTCTCTCTTTAGGGACCAGGGAAACCAATCCAGAAAACTTTTTAGGACATATTTTCACACTATTTTTTTTATAGGTAGGAAGCAACAAAATCCTCAGTGAGAGGTAAAATATGAAAGAGATAAGTAAAAAAGAAATCCCACCTAGGGGAAGGCCAGGCTCAGGAAAGGCAGGGACACTGAGTCACCTGGTGCTGAGGTCTGCATTTCTGGCTTTAAATCCTGGTCTAGCTTCTCAACAACCTGTGACTCTTGCAGGTTGTCAAGCACCTCTGTGCTACACTTTCCTCAGCCATAAATAAAATGAATAAAAATACCTACTTCATAGGTAACTGGAAGGATGTTTTGAAAATTAAGTGAAATCATCTGATTGAAATGCTTATAGCATAAAAGATTTTAACTAGCATCATTAGCTTACATTAGTAAAGAATAATTTGCAGAAGCTTCCCCATATGTTGCATTTCAGGACATATTAAAACAGGATTCCTTTAAAAGACAGGTTACCTGCTCACACCTGCTTCTCTGTTTGTCTTTTGCTTATAGCCCTGGAAAGGAAAATATCAATGAGGCAAAGCAGAGAGGAGCTGATAAAGCGAGGAGTCTTGAAGGAAATCTATGATAAAGGTAAGGGGGATGCTCCCCGCCTCAAGGGCCAGACAGCGGTGCCTGGAATCTCTGCGTGTTTCTCAGAGTTGGATTCAGTTTTCTGCATCAGGATTTGAACCTTTAAAACTTTGAATAATTCTGGAGAGGAAAGATAATGTAGCAAGCAGTGTTGAAATTCTGTCTTGTATTAGAAGAGGGAATTAATGCTCCCTTTTTCTCAGCATTGGAATCAAACCACAAAATGCCAGGGTGGGGAAAAAAAGGTGTGTCCCCAGGTATGCTGCAGGGTGTGAGCCTGTGGGTTCTCCTGTGCACCCAACAGGGGGATTTAATTGCTTAGCATCCCTCAGGCACTAGGGGTTCCAAAGACAAATGTTAGAAATCCACACATCTAAAATTTCCTTAACAAAGGCTTATTTATTTTTGCAGTCTAGCTCCCCACAGTAGAATAAACCGAAATGGAGAAAAGTATAAGACTACACATAAAATATTTCAAATGATAGATAATATTTACAATGATACAAATGTTCTGTGAATGTGTCCATGTGTCTTTTGCTGATTGAATTTTATTTAAAAGTTAATGTATGTGGTAGTTTACGATGTATGTTAAGTATTGTTCACTCCTCTTTGCTGAGAGCTGTTAATTTAAGTTGTGCACGCTTGTTTCCTGCTTTTCCCTCCCTAGCCTTTCCTCTCCCAAGGTCACCTCCCAGTTAAGGTCACCTTCTCCCAGCTGAAGGCCTTTGTTTTCCTTGCCATTTGAGTAGAGTACTCAGAGGCACCCTGAACCTATGTAACCTATCAGGAACTTATGAAAATTATTCTTTACTAATGTAAGCTCATGATGCCAGTTAATCTTGAAAGCAGCTGTCAAGTTACCTATGACAGTTTTTGCTTCTATTTTATGACAATCTCCAATAGTAGTTGTCTCCTTCAGGTCTTTGTTGTTTGGGGTTGGTGTTATTTGGTGGGCCAGATAACTGAACCACATAATGTGCTTTACCTTTAGTTTAGTTTAGTTTTAGTGAGGTCACAATGGTTTACAATAATGTATATGATTTTTAGGGGTATAGGTTCACCCATTGGTCCCCTTCCTTTTTCCCATGCCCATCATCTCTCCCCTTATAGTACCCTGAATTCTGAAGTCTTATTTCTAAGGTTTGCTTTAGTTAATTTTTGTAAATTCCTTTGTCTTGTTTCTTTATATCCCATATATGAATGAAATCATCTGATATTTGACTTTCTCCTGATTTATTTCACTTAGAATAATCCCCTCCAGTTCCATCCATGTCGTCCCAAATGGCAAGTTTGTTTTTGTTTTTTTTTTTTTTATATACCTGACTGGGCACTTAGATTGTTTACATAACTTGACTATAATAAATGGTGCCATGGTAAACAGTAGTATATATATTCTTTAAATTAGTGTTTTTAGTTCTCTGATTTCTTCAGGTGTCTTCATGTAGATGCCTAAGAGTGGAATTGCTGGGTCATATGGCATATCTATTTTAATATTTGAGGAATTTCCACACTGTTTTCCATAGGAGCTAGAGCAATCTATATTCATATCAGTAGTGTAAGAGGGTCATTTTTCTCCATATACATCACCAACATCATCAACATCACCTCCAAACATCACCAACATTTGCTGTTGCTGCCTTTTTTTTTTTTTTTAATATGAGCCATTCTCACAGAAATGAGGTGGTATCTCCCTGTGTTTTATATTTACATTTCCCTGATGATAAGTGGTATTGATCAATTTTTCATGTGCCCATTGCCCATCTGTATGTATTCTTTTGAGAAGTACCTATTTAGCTCTTTTACCCATTTTTGGATTGGGTATTTTTCTTTTTTTGACTTCTATTAGTACTTTGTAGATCTTGAATATAAACCCTGATGTATAATGTGAAAATATTTTCTCCCATTCAGTAGGGTGCCTTTTTATTTTAATCATAGTTTATTTCACTGTGCAGAAGTTTTTAAGTTTAATATGGTTATTTTTGCTTTTGTTTTCCTTGCCATTGAGTTGAGTCCCCAAAGGATCCCTGAAGCCAGTGTCATGGAGTATCTTCTATTTGGTTTATTTATTTTATAGTTTCCATTCTTACAGCTAAATATGTAATCCATTTTGAGTTAAGTTTTGACATGGCCTGTGAGAGAGATCTAGTTTCATTTTTCTGCATGTGACTGTCCAGTTTTCCTAGCATTACTTGCTGAAGAGACTTTCCTTTCTCCATTGTTTATACATGACTCCTTTGTCTTAGATTTACTGTCCTTATGAGAGTGTATTTATTTTAGGGCTCAAATCAATTTCATTGGTCTGTGTGTCTGTTTTTATTCCAGTACTATACTGTTTTGATTATTGTAGCTTTGTAGTATAGTTTGAAGTTTGGGCATATGGTGCTTCCCCTCTTCTTTTTTTTTTTTCCCCCTCAAGATGACTGACTATTTGGGGATTTTTGTGGTCCATATAAAATTCAGTACTGCTTGCTCTATTTTTTGAAGAATGCCATTGAAACTGTTAGGGATTACAATGAATCTATATATTACAGTGAATCTATATTGCTTTGGGTAAGATGGCTACTTGAAATGTTAATTCTTCCAATCCATGAGCAGAGAATATCTTTCTATTTCATTATAGTTTCTTCTACTACTTTTAGCAGTGCCTATGGTTTTCTTTGAATAGGTCTTTCACCTCCTTTGTTAGGTTTATTCCTAGATATTTAATATTTTTTGATGCTACTTTAAATGAGATTTTTTTTCTTTCTTTTCCAGTTTGCTATTTGCATATAAGATTGCAACAGACTCTTTATTGATTTGTATCCTGTCACTTCACTATACTGACTTATTGTGTCTAGTAGATTTTAGTGGAATCTTCAGGATTTTCTATGTATATTATCATGTAAATCATCTATAAATAGTGATTTACTTCTTTTTTATATCCTTTTATATTCCTTTTATATCTTTCACTTTTATATCTTTTTTTATTCCTTTTATATCTTTCACTTGCCTAATTGCTCTAGCTAAGATTTCCAGTACTATTTTTGAATAGTAGTGGTGAGAGTGGACATCTTTGTCATGTACCTGGTCTTAGAGGAAAATTTTTCAGTTTATACCACTGAGTTTGATGCTAACATGGATTTGACATAAACAGCCTTTAGTATATTGAGGTATGTTCTTTCTATTGCTATTTTACTAAGAGTTTTTAACATAAATTGATGCTGATACTTATCAAATTTCTTGTCTGCATCAGTTGATATGATCATATAATTTTTGTTGATATAATAAATAACATTGATTCATTTTCAGATGTTGAAACATCCTTGCAATACTTGAATAAGTTTCATTTAGTCACGACCAATCAGTGTTTGATCCCTTTAATGTATTTATTGAGAATTTTTGTATCTATATTCATAGATGGATCAGTGATATTGATCCATAGTCTTCTTTTTTTGTAATATCCTTGTCTGATCTTGACATCAGAGCAATGTTGACCTAATAAAATGTGCTTGGGAGCATTCCTTCTTCCTTGATTTTTTTTTAGAAGACTTGGAGAAGGATAGGTCTTAGTTCTTCTGAAAATTTGGTAGAACTCACTAGTAAAAGAATTTGACTGTGGACTTTTGTTTTTTAGGAGACTTTTGATTCCTATTTCAATTTTCTTGCTTGTATTTTGTCTGTTTAGGGTTCTGTTTCTTCCTGATTCAATGTTGGTAGATTGTATGCTTTTAGGTATTTGCTCATTTTTTTTCCTAAATTTTCCAATTTGTTGTCATCAAGAAGTTCAAAGTAGTCTTTTATGATGTACTATATTTCTGAGATGTTTCTGATTCTATGATTTAGACATATCCCTTTCTTCTTAGTGAGTCAAGATAGAGATTTGTCTAATTTAATTTTTCAAAGAACCAGTTTTTGGGTTTTGAACTTTTTTTTAACTTCTATTTCATGTACTTTCTGCTCAAATTTTTACTATTTCCTTCCATATGCTGGATTTTGATTTTGTTTGTTCTTTTTCTAGTTTTTAGATGCTATATTATTTATCCAAGATCTTTCTTCCTTCTTGATATAGACTTATATTGCTATATACTTCCCTCTTGATATGGTTTTTGCTACATCCCATAGGTTCTGTAAGTTGTTTCATTTTTTTTCTCCAGATATTTTTTAATTTCTTCTATGATTTTCTCATTAAACCAATAATCATTTAATAGTGTATTGTTCATTCTTCATATATTATAGTTTTTCCAACTTTGTTTTTGTATTTGATCTGATTTGATACCATTGTAATCAGAGATTATATTTGACATGATTTCAATCTTCATGAATTTATTGACACATTTTGTGACTCAAAATGTGTTATAACCTGAATACATGTGCAAAGAACATAAAGAATCTGTTCTCAGTTATTTTTATTGGGGACCTGGGGGAGAAAAGGGGCACAGTGTAGTGCCTGTCTGATCAAATTCCTCATTTAAAGTTATTGTTTCCTGGTTGATTTTCCATCTTGATTATAAAGTCCCTTACCACAGTTGAGTTACAGTCAATATCTGTTTTTAAGTTTGTTGATAGTAGTCTTATATATTTGAGTGCTTCTTCATTTGGTGCATATATATTGATTAGTGTCATGTTTTCCTGAAGTATTGATTCCTTAAGCATTATATAATGCCCATCCCTGTCTCTTTTATCCTTTTTTATAAGGATGTTTACTTTATGTAACTATGACTGTTACTGCTCTTTACTCATTTGCTTGAAAATTTGTTTTTCAACATTTACTTTGAGCCTGTATTTATCTTTGAAGCTGAGATGGGTTTCCTGGTAACAACAGAAGGTTGGGTTTGTTTTCTGATCCAGCCACTCTGTACCTTTTGATTGACAGATTCAGTCAATTTGCATTTATAATGATTATTGATATGTGGGGATTTGCTAATTCCATTTTGTTTTTAGTTTTTGGTTCTATCTATTTCCTTATTTAATTTTTTAAAAAAATTTATTTATTTATGCATACAAGAGCTGGGGTACAGGCCAGAGGTGTAGAGAGGTAAGAAAAATCACCAGAGACAGGAGAGGTCTGCTGCACCATGTGGGTCAGCTCCCTGGCCAGGCATTGAACTCATGCAGCAGCGGCTGAGGATAGTTTCATAGTGCTGAGACTTAACACCTTGTACCATGAGGGAGCCCTCCTTATTTAATTTTTTGTGGATTTTCCTTGACTTAGATAAGAGTGCTCCTTTCAACATTTCTTATAGAGGAGGTCTAGTGTATGCAAACTTCTGCAGATATTTGACTAGGGAAGTCTTCATTTCTCCCTAATATCTGAAAGAGAGACTTGCAAGATATGGAGTTATTTGCTGGCAGATTTTATATTTGAATACTTTAAATGCATTATTCCTTTCTCCCCTTGCCTGTATAGTTTCTACTGAGACGTCTACCAAGAAATCTTATATTAGTTTGATGGGAGTACCTTTATAAGTTAACTGTGTTTTTCCCTAACTACCTTCAATATACTTTCTATATCCTGAGCTCTTGGTATTTTCACTATATTTCTTGGTGTAGGTCTCACTGCATTTAGGCAATCAGGTGTACTTTTAGCTTCATGGACTGTTATCATTATTCCCTCTACCTATTATTCATATGTTGGCTTTCTTTATGGTGTCAGGTAGTTTTCAAATTGCCTTTTCATTATTTTTACACCTATTTCTCTCTTCTTTTCTCTGATCCACTCTCTTCTTCCACCTGGGTTTTTAGTGCATTACTATCTTCAAGGCCACTGATTTGGTCCTCCGTTTAATCTGTTCTTCTGTAGCCTTCACTAGAGTTCTTGATCTCATTTATTAAGCCCTATGCCTCCTGAATTTCTCTTCTTTTCTTATGTAATGCCTCAATTTCTACCATGTGTTCATTGACTTCATTTCTGAGATCATTGCTTACTTAGTTTTTCTGAATTTTCTTGTATCTGGTTAGATACAAGATTTTGCATTATCTTGCATTTCTTTGACCAGCCTTTCTGAATTTTTCAACTATCTCTTTGAGTTAGTTTACTATAGCAGTTCTGAACTGCCTATCTGAGAGAGATATAATCTTCCATCATTTTGTGTTTGGATTCTGGAGTGTTGTTATCACCTTGTCATGTCATACTCTCTTGAAAAATAATGGGGCAGGCCCTGCTAAGAAGCACAGGAATGACAGACCCCAGTAGAGATACAGCAAAGCTGGTCCCCATTGGTTATGGCTCTTGAAGTGGCGAACCAGAGGACCACTGTTTAAAGAGGTAGTCCTTTATGAAGAGGTAGGATTAACCATCTTAGACAGCAGAGACCAGAGAAGACTTTAACAGGGTTGACACTGAGGAGAGTCATGCTACATCAAACAGAAGGTAGGTATAGAGAGGATCTTATGGGTTAAGGTCTAGAGTAGGGGACACTGGTGACAGAGTTGTCATTTTAAGCAGTGATCCAGAGAGGGGGAAAACAGTGGTTGTATAGAGGCATATAACACCTGAAAGAGAGGTAAAAAACTTGTAGAAGATGGGGTAACCGATAGAGCCTGGGTCCTTGGTAGGGATAATAGCAGGCTAGTCATTCTGATCCTCACTCTGTTTCACACCCCTAGAACTGGTGCTTGCTCTATGTGAAGAAGTACTGAGAAGACAAGGGTTGGTTGAGTTTCTCATCCTAAACCCTAAGGGAAAGATATTGGAGTGCCATCCATATGAGCCAGCCCCCAAATCATCCACATTAACATCTTAGTACTACCATGTCACTCCCCGACCCTGTTGACTCAGCAACATTAAAAAAGGCAGTAAAAGCCAAAATAAATAAAATAAAACAAAAACATAGTATCACAGGTGGGAAAAATAAAATAATTAACTCCTAAATTATTAACAAAGATATGAAAAACAAGAAGAAAATAGACCAGCTTTGATGTATCTCTACTGGGGTCTGTCATTCCTGTGCTTCTTAGCAGGACCTGCCCCATTATTTTTCAGGGCTACTTCCAGGTCCCTCCCAAGGCTTGCTGGTGTCTCTGGGAAGGCAATCACAATGAGGCTACTTCTAGGTCCCATCCTAAAGCTCTCTGGGGTCTGCTTGGGCCTACCTTGTCACAGTGCTTGCCAGTTCTACTCTGCTGCTAGTGGAGCTTTCCAAGCCACTAAGACTTCCCTAGCCTATTTGGTTTGCCCACTTGGCCCAGTCTGCTTCTCACGGGGACCCCTACTCCAGACGTTGCTCCCACTGAGTGTTGCAATCATGTGTTTTTTCCTTCAGGAGATATTGGCTTTGTTCTGCTGCAAACTGAATATACAGGAAAAATTGAGCCCAACATCTTTGTTCAGTTGCCATCTTGCCACTCTCCTGCTATATAATCTACTTTATTGACCCATCTTGATAGTCAAAGTGATCCTGTAATTCTGCCAACACAATCAGTTTACTATGGTTTTTGCAGGCCTTCTATGGGCCTAGTATGTGTTCTAATATAAAAAATCAGCTGTGTTTCTAACTTTGGTGCTTCTCTCTGATACTGTTGTTTTCAGGGATTTGGTTTTTATTTCTTTGCTACATTTTACTTTACCCATTCTTATCACGGGACTTACACAAAACGTTCCTATCTCTCCCTCTTTTTCTAAGGACATCAATTCTGTTGGTTTAGGAGCCACCCTTATGACTTAATTATCCCCATAAAGGGTACTCAAAATCCACTAACGTTGGGAGTTAACACTTTAACATATGAGGTGTTCTTTTTGGGGGGGGAGAGAGCACACTTTAGTTCACAACAACTTGAAAGTAGAATAGTGACTAACATCACATTAATTTTTAAGAAATTGTTTACTTGCTGTTTTAACAGTAGTCTCATCATTGTCTTCTTCATCATGGTCATCATCATCTTTTGTATCATTTTTAATATCAGTGATATCTTTTCATGTGACAAGGACCTGCACTACCCTCAGAATGGCTCTTCCCCTCAGTGAGAGCCCTGACCTTTGATCAGTTCTCTATTCGCACTTCCACCCTGCATCTGCTTAACCTCTAAAGGGTCATCTTATTTTTTTTAGGTGTTCCAATAAAACTTTATTTACAATAAACAGACAGTGGGCCAGATTTGGCCATAGTTTGCCAACCCTTGGTTTACAATGAGGTTCTAGAGTCAAATGCACCAGGGTTAAAATCCCTATTCATGTAATTAATGAATAAAGTGGGTGGATTCCTCAATCTCTCTAAGCTTGCTTCTTTCCCAGCAATGTGGCAATGACAGAAGAAATGAGTTTTTTTTAATATATATTTTTATTAATATAAAATATTTTAAATTTATATATATTTGACATCAATTGTAATCCCCATGTATTCCCCATCACTGTAACACCAGAGCACCATCACCTCAGTTCCCCGTGCTCCCATCTGCCCTCCACCCTTTCCCTCTTCCCTCCCCACCAAGTGTCCCCAATTTGTCCTTGTCTTTTCATTTTTGGTTTTTGTTTCTATAAAGGGTCATTTTAATATTGTTCTTTTTCCTTTTCTCTGACTTCACTGTATCTGGGATTCTGGTGAGAAAACAAATTTTATTGGTACAGACTGAGTGAACAGCAAGTGGCAATGATAGTCATTTTTCAAGTTATTTGCTTCAGGGATAAATTTCGTAGATTTGGAGCATTCTGCATTGCCTGTCTGTTGATAATTCATCTTGCACCATCTCCTGTGTTACCACATGTGACTCTAGTCACCTGGTAGTGAAAGAGTTTCCACCCTGGATGTTTGGTCTGACAGCTACAGTGAATTGTAATTACTGTCAGCCCCTCCATCAGCCTGCAGTCTATGAGGGCCAGACACAGGCTGGCTTGTGTTTGCAGTTTCACTGTTTTATACATCACACTGTAATGCGGTAGAAAGCAGTTTATCTTTATAGATATGGTAAAATTTTCTAATTTCTTTATGTTATTGATTTTGCTTAATAATACCTGATTTGTGCATAGAAAGTATAAAAACTAGTAATTTGAGATTTGAGAAGGGTAAACTCAGAATTAAACTCATTACTTTGATAAATTGCCACAAAATTATTTAAATTTTTTGTAGTGGGTTAAAATCCCAAGCTGATCAATAAATTCAAATCAGACAAAATTAGAGCTTAGGTTGATGAGGGATAGTTATAATTTTACTCGAGTGTAATCGCAGAGGACCTCTGGAGGAGGTGATATTTGCACAGAGACCTAAATTAAATGATCTAGTAGCTGTAGACTAGTATTAAACTAGTAGTCCTACTACTGCTTCAAAACAGTAGTAACCTAATTTATGAGAACTATAGGTCTTTAAATTGAATTAGTATAAAGTGGGGAGGGAGAATTATGTGGTGGGCCATTGGTGATTTGGTAGTGGGTACACTATGGTAACAACACCTGGGGAGAGAGGGGTGCTGTCTTCTAAAATACAAGCAGTGATGTAAACTAATACCAATACCTCAATAAAAAAAATAAGAATAAATAAATAGAATCTTTAATATTAAATCCCCTGTGTTCCACTGCCTGTCTCTGGTAATCAAACCATCAACCCACTGTTCAGAGCCTGCAGTGGCTCCCCATTTCACTCAGAGACCTTCCAAGTTCCTGCCACAACCCTGGAAGCCCTCTGTGATCTGCCCTCCAGCTCCAAGGAGTCTCGGCCTCCTGGCAGTTCTGCCTCCTCACTTCCTCTCTGGGAACATCTCCAGCCTTGCTTTCACGTCCTTTTTCCTACAACCCCCCACACCCAGATACCCACAAATCTTCATTCCTTTTTCAAATCTTTGCTCCACTGTCTCAGTGAAGCTCCCCTAGGACCATCAGGTTTCAAATCACTACTCTCCATCTCTAGTCCCCTGACCCTACTCTGCTGTTTCTTCCCTCCCGAACCTCTGTCTCTGCTCACTGCAAACAGACTTAAATTACCTATTTATTATCTTAACTTTTCTCCCACCTGTCTCTCCTCACTGAAATGTAAGCTCCACCAAGTGGGGCTGGATCTTCTGGTTTGTTCACTGGGGTCGCCCACTGGGACATAGTTGATGCTCAGTTAATGTTTAGTGAAAGAAAACAAATACAAGCCTGAGGCTACCTCTGATGTTCATGTGACTGCATTCGCCTGTGTTGACAACATCCAGAACACTGGGAGTTCTGGTCACCCTTCTTTATTTAGGGTTATGGTCCATGAAACTTTATGGCCACTTTTAAAATAGGCAATATTATTTATGTGTACATATTAATGAGTGGATGCCATATACTCTACCTCAAATCATGTCTTAAGTGTTATGGGGAAAAATAACCCCCAGTAAACTGTTTGACCATTAGTAAGATACTGACGATATTTTTCAGACTTAGCAAGGCTCTGAGGAGGTGACCTGGTCTCGCTTCTGTCACATTTCAGTGTAGCAGTGAAGCAACTGAAGCCAGCAGGTTATTGAATTGCCTGGCCAGCAAGCTTGGAATCTGGAACTCCTGCAAAGACCGTCTGTCCTTTATTTGGACTTTATAGGAATCAGGAAAATTTTGTGATATGTTGCATATTGGTAATCAAAGAATCTTTTTAGGGGGGTGGAGGGGACAGAACATGTTATTTATTTGTTTTTCTTACAACATTTGCTTTCTTCTCTAGGTGTAGTTCCCATAGAATTTGCACCACCAATTCACCAGTGCACCATCACCACAGTCCCTTGTGCTCTTCACATCCCTGCCTTGATCCCAATCCCTCCCTCTCCCCTGCAGACTGTCTCTGATTTATAGTTGTCTGTTTATTTTTGTTTTGTTTTGTTGTGGTTTTGCTGGTGCTGCTGCTACTTTTTTTCCTTGATCTTCTCTAGTCCTCCTATAAGTGAGACCATTATTTTTCTTTTTCCTTCTGGTAGTCAGAGAATATTGCTAAGTATTATAATTAATGTTCATTATAAATAATCTCTACTCTTAAATATACACTGTGTTTAAAGAATAATGGGGATCCCAGTAGGGATAATACTGTATTTTCATCACTGAATTTTACCCTAAAACTTCAATTCAGTCAGTGTTCCTTGCCTCATATGGTATGGTTTGGGTCATATGAATTGATCACCTATCAGAAAGAGGGGCTAGGTCTCGCTGCCACGGGGTAATATGATCCAGCACATTTCCACATCCACACTGGGGGCGCAAGGCTGGAACATGTGGAAGCCCAGGTGATGTGACTGACCCACTGCAGTTCACCTGGCAGTTTCCACTGTGTCACACCAAGACCTGCGGGAGAGATAATCCCACCGGAGGGAGAGGGGATCAGGGGCATGCAAAAATAGAACTGCTTATGTGCCAGTGAGCAATTCCACTGTTTACTATGTGCTGGTAATGAGAGATAACATTTCTCAGCAAATAATCAAGTGCATTGAGGTGTACTTTTTTTCTTTAATCGTATTAGTGCAACCTTTTGGAAGGTGTTGTTTTAAATTATAAACACAAACACAAGCTCCCTGAAATGGACAACTCTTATGCAGAGGCTGCATTTTCCTCTCTCTGGCATTCAAGAGAAAAAACTGATATTTAAATTAAAAGGTCATCATCTTTTAAAAATAAAAATTCTCCTGTAAATCAGAAGGAAAAAATGTAGTAGGCTGACCCTTCTTAAATCCCATTGTTTATCTGATCTCCCAGGTGCCGGGACTTTTAAAGTCTCAAAGTTTTAGGGAAATGCTTTTCATGACCTTTACCAGGAACTATTATTTTGTCACATTTTTAGCTTTCTGATTTCTCACTAGAAATGGCATCTCTGAAATCTGTGATTTGGAGTAAAGGTGTGAAAATGAAAAGAGTGTTTACTTCCAGCATCCGCTATATACAATCATTTGCCTCGCACCTCAGCACCTGATACAAGGGCTCAACCTAGCAGGGTAGCTGCAGAGTGGTTTAAACAAAAAAGAAAACAGAAAAAAAATGTGATCACACTTCTCTTAAGCAACACCATTGTCTCAGGAAACATTATCCCAAGCCAGAAAATTAATGAAATCGTTATAGCAATGAGCAGTTATTTCCTGGTGATTTTTTTCATCTTCTACGTATTTGCTGACTCCTGTTATGTGATAGCACCATTACAGGCACCAGGAATACTAGGAGGGGCAAGCCAGACTTTCCCTGGCCCTTAGAATTTATAATCCTGGGGGGGCCTCCCTGGTGGTGCAGTGGGTTAAGCAAAATGCAGCAAAACGCAGCCACTGCAGCACGAGTTCGATCCCTGCCGCTGGCCAGGGGTGGGGACCCACATGGCGCAGCAGACCTCTCCTGCCTCGCCCAGTGCTCCCCTCAGCAGTGTGTTTCAGTCAGTCTGCCTGTTCTGTTCCCGGCTCTGTCTCTGGTGAATCCTCTCATCTCCCTGGACTCTGGCCTGTACCCCAGCTCTTACATGCATAAATAAATAAAATCTTTTAAAAAAAAAGAATTTATAATCCTGGGATAGACTCCTCACTCAGCTGTTATGTTAGAGAAAACCCAGAATGTTCAGGGAGTGTGGAGCACCCCTACCCAGAACGAAGACCTAGGGAAGGCACACTGGAGGAGCAGACCCTGAGACAAGGCCTGACAATGAGTAACAGTTATCCTGGGGAAGGTGGGTGGAAGGGGGAGCTGATATAAGTTGGAAGGACTAGCACAGGTAGAGGCACCACGGTGAAAGAGGAAATGAGAGTCTCTAGGTGTCTGTAAGATGAGAGGGAGCTGGAGCAGATTATGCAGGGAAACTGTATTTGCTCTTTATCCTGCAAGTGATGAGAGCTTTAGAAGCATTTTTTTCTGATATAGATTTGCAGCCTCATCACTCTGTCTACAGGGAGAAGGACTTGGAGAGAGACCAAGACATGAGTCAGGGAGACCAGTTAGCAACAGTTGAGTGGATTCAGATGATGTGATGGTGGGTGGTAAGAATGAGGACAGCAGGAATCAGAATTGATAGGGCAGAGGGCAGCTTGGAGAATTACTGGAGATGGCGCCAAGGGGCCTGGGACTGCTTAGATTTGGGAGTTGGGGGGGGGGGGTGGGATAGGCATGACTGACACTCAGGGTTCNGGGGGGGGGATAGGCATGACTGACACTCAGGGTTCTGACTTTGGCAACTGGGTTTGCAGATACAGGGACATTAACTGAACCGGAACAGAAGAGACGGGAGACTTGAGCATATAATATTGCAATAGTTTGACCACATAATTTGCCATATCCAGGGTCTAAGCAAACCTCTAAATATACAGATTTGAAATTCAAGAGGAAGATCTGGGTTAGAGTTAGAATTGTGAGTATTAAAATGATCATGAAATCATATAAATGGATGCTATTCTTAGGGAAGGTATAGAATGAAAAATAAATGACTCAGATAGAGAACCCCAGCTTTTAATGATCTGAGAGTTAAAAATTTAAAAAAAAAAAAGGTCTGGGAATAAGAAGTCTGGGAATCCAAGACTGAGAAGTGGCTAGAAAATGGATATGAACCAGAAATGAAAGCCAAAACTAGAGACAGTGGTTCACTGTGTGTATTGGGAGAGGTGATGGGGAATGGTCCAAAAGTGTCAAATAAGGAAAGGACTGAGCAGTGTCACTTTGATTATGTTACACTAATAATACATTCTTTTTACTTCTAAAGCCAATATGCAACAAGCAGCATGTAAGCTAAAATGCTTCTAGTATCAGGTAACAAAAATTTTAGCTCAAGGAAGCTGAAGCAATAAGCAAATTTAGAACAATGACCTTGGTCTCTTCTGCCCTCTAAAATACTCCAAATGCTTTGAACCGTGCTTTGTCACTGGTCAGTACTGATGCAGCACTGAGTGCATGAATAAGTGAGTGCACCTCACATAATAAAGTCCAGGGTCAGTTTGAATTACAGCTTGGCTAGAAAATACCACCCTCCGCTCAAGCCCTCATGGCAATAAAATGGCTGCAGTAGCTCCAGCATCACATCTGGATGTAATATCTGGAGGAAAGAGAATGGGCTATCACATCTTAGTATCTCTTTCTAAGAACAAGAAAACCTGGAGTCAAAGACTCTCTAGAATTAGTCATTTCTCATTGACAAGAATTTTTGGATAAAATCACGAGACAGGTTCTGTTTGTCACACATAAGCTGGAGCAATGCACGTCTAGTCAACTCCTGGAGCTGCTGCCTGATAAGTAGGACATGGAAGATCCCCCGTGATCCCACCCTCTCCCGGTGTCTCTCCTGACCCCTGCCTATGGAGTCAGGGCATCTCGGACATGGTGGGCATCACTGCCCACCACCCCCTTACTTCTGATGCTTGATTATCCCACACCTGACTGATGTTTGTAATGAGAGGACAGGTCAGAGTTTGAAAGGTTAGGAGCTAATAAAAGGAAAGCTGATACTTAGAAAATTTTTCCTGATTTCATACTTTGCTCAGGATAGCTGTTTCCTGGGAGCTCCAGGCTCTGGATTCTGGTTCTTGTTCTCCATACAAGGTACAGGCAGCTTTCATCTTCTCCACTCTGCTTTTAATTGAAAGCAACCCCAGTGTCCTAGACTGCTCCAGCCAGCAAGGCCATGCTTCCCTTGAATCCCTTTCACTATCCCCAGCGCCCAGCCTGCTTGGCTGAAGCCAGAGTCCTACCAACCACGTGTGTTCCTGGTGGCTATGAGACTCGCCACTCGCTCTGCCCTTTGCTTGCCCCCTCAAGAACAGCGGGCCAAAAGACATAACTCAGTTTGGGCTTGTAGGCAACTCCGTACCCAGTGTGTGCTCCCTGAATGTCAGCAGGGGTCTCGGCTTCTGCCTGCACTGCTCTCCTCTGCCTTCCCTTGCAGCCCCCTTCACCTAAACTGGACTCTCTCTGCCCACCGCAAGAGCTGAGATTCCCTGTGAGGCCTCAGCACTTCTTCAAAGGTCGTGTCCACATGCGTGGGTCTATGTTTCTGTGCTCGGGCCTCCCGCCACCCTCATGTTTCCTGGTGCACACTTGTGTCCTCACATCTGCAGTGTCTCTAAAGAGAATGCCATTGGGAATTCCCTGGGGACTACAAATGATGTCAAATATAATTAAATAAATCTTAAAAGGAAGAAAAAAAATACCATCTTTAAACAGACCATTCTTTGTGATGTGGATCATTTTAAGTTCCCAGTTTCAGAAGTGCATTTACTTCTGCACATGCATTAGACCTGTTACTGTGATTCTTACCTTGACCATGCTATCAGCTAGAATTTTCAACAGTCTTGGAGTTGTTCTATCATCTGTGCTGGCCAGCACAGCCACCACTAGCCATGTGTGATGGTTAATATTTCAAATGTGGCCCGTTTGACTAAGGACTAGCACTTCAGATTTTTTCTAATTATAACCAGCATAGCCATGGGTGGTGAGGAGGCATCATATTGGAGAGCTCAGTGAAAAATGGAGCTGCTTAAATTTTGAAATGCCCAGCTCCTAGCACTTCCTTCCCCCAGCTTTAGACATTAAGGTTCTTTAAATCTGGGATTCCAGTCTTGGCTGGGCTGTCATGTTAACCATGAAAGGCTCCTTGCACACACAAGTTTGATTCTGTGAGATTCGTTTATCATGGGATAGCATAGAGAAGCTGTGACATCAGTTCCTTCAAGATTCAGCCCCTGCCCCAGTTGCCTTTTTTATATCAAAATGGCAAATCCTCCCAGATACTCATCTTGAAGCCAGAATCATTATTTGGGAAGAGTGGCTGGAGCACCACACTTCATCAAGACAGGTAAGGGAAGACTCTGGCCTGGCACGAAGACTGGCAAGCTGTACCCAGAAGGGTGAAAGGAAAGACTCTAGGAGACAGACGCCATCATGGACGCAGTCAGGTGTTTGCAGCCAGGGAAGCAGCTGAGAATCCTCTTGAGCAGTGGTCTGGTATGCTGACCATGAGGTCCAGTAAAGGCAATAAACTCCCATAAGTCCAGCAGGAAGCAACTACAGAGAAATTCAACTGAAGCAGGCTACCCAAGGTCACCGTCTTAGCCACTTTTGTGGTAGGGGATCATTGCAACTCGCGTATTTAGTGTTTTAGGCAAAGGTCTCTGAACAAGGAGAAAATTATTAACATCAAAATAGACTTTAAATCTGAAACAGTAGCAAGAATTAAAATCCAGATAATTCTCCAAGCACAAAAGCATGTGCCATTCCATGCTATGGTTGAAATCAGAGTACCACAGAACTGTTAAATTCTGACGTGTATGTACAGTGTGCACATATTTTCAGTGTAGTAATTGCACAAAATCCTGAGAGTCACAAAGATACCCATGCCAGAGAGGAGAAAGCACGTGAGTCCTGCAAAACCGTTCCTGGATAGACATTAAACAGAAGACTCGAAAGAGTCTGGCTGCAAGCAGATAAAAGATGAACTGGAAGACTCTCTGATTTGTGCATTTCAAAAATGTAGGTTCCCTGATTCTCCAGAATCCTGCAGTGACTGCCTCAGGTCCTTTCTGTACAGAGGTACTTTCGCACACTCCTTCTACCTCCTCCCTCCCTCATTCATTCATTCACAATGATTCTTCACAAAGAAATTCCTCAGAAAATTTATACGAGGGAGGAAAATATATTTGTTTTGTTTTGTTTTGTTTTTGCAAGTAAGACTTTGAACTCAAGTCTCTTTAAATGCTCAAGAATCAAATCCATGAATTAGCAAATAGACAGTGTTTCACAGGAATGTGTTGCTTTCCATATATGTTGAAAATTCTACAAAATGTTTTGTGTGGATCCATTTAGTTTAATCATATCAACTCCCTGATCTCAGGCAAACTGAAGAAAACATCTCCAGTAAAAGTTGACAAATGCCATGGAGCCATTTCCAACTTCTTAGGTTTAAAGCTTTTCATTTTTCAATGAAATCTGCAGATAAATAATTTCTTAGCTCACTGTCGCTTGACATCATTTACTGACTATGAGAACAGTTAGTGCCTTTGATTGCAGTGATTTAAAACATTATTGGGATTACAGAGGAGGCTTTTTCAAAGCTCTGTTTATTGTTGCTAAAATGACACCTTTGTGAGTTATAGAACAATGGCCATCCCTTAATGGGAAAATTTATAAATATATATATAAATATATATATTCTAGTGGAACAAGTACATCAATGTCAAAAGAAAAAAGGCTTTAGATGAAGTCTGTGCTGGGGCTCACTGCCATTCGCACCAGCAAAGGAACGCTTGTTGGGAAAGTTTTACCTTCAGCTCTGGGGAGGTGACTCTTCAGCCACTCTGTGGAGATGCCCATTTTGCTCAAAGAATCTGAGAAGCTACAATAAGAACACAGAATCGGCTTAACAATAGTGCTTATATCAAAGGCAATAACCAATTAGCAGGTGTTTGTATCAGGCTCTTCTGTCTGTAACCGAGTGGTATCACTTTTTATTCTGCTTTAATTGCAACTACTGTGTTTGAATTTTCACAAGAAGACATGTGTAAGTTATGCACGTTTGGATTACCAATAAAGAAGCAGTTTAGCTGACACTCCTAATATTTTCAACTTAAATTGCCACACGGTGCTTCCCTTACATAATTACTTTCCTTCACAGTGAGAGCAAACGCTAACCACACTTCATGATCTTGTTCCTTGTTCTCTATTACATGTAGTAACAGTAACAGAATTTGAATTTTAACTATGACGAGTGCATGTCTTCTTTAGAAAGAATTGATATACTCTTTTGCCATCTTTAAAGGAATTAAAAATTTTAAATAAGTCACTTTAAATGTTAGGGTACAAACACTCTTACCACATACTAGCTCAGCATCTAATACTTTTATGACATGACACAAGTTACTCAGACTATTCAGTGTCTATATGATACAATAAAGATAACTTTGGTACGAACTTCATTGTTTTGTATGTAAATGGCCCTTCCCAAATTGGAGTCTGGCATTTTTCACTGTACCTGATCTTCCTCTCCCTGCCCAGCTCTTCTAAAAATGAGTTAGGGGTGTTTACTAGTATACCCCATTCGCTGATATACTGTCCTCCCAGGAAAGCTTTGTTATTAACACCATCTTTTCTATCCCTATCAATGGCTCTTTCTCCCCTTGTCTCCAAATTATTAAGGATTTGGAGGGTCTGATATTAGCACTCTCTTCCCCTCTGGGTTTCTGAACAATTTGAGAGATAAGATGAATGGGGGGGGAAAGCTGGGTATCATAGCCCACTGTTAATGGCTTCCCCCAGACTTTATTTGATGCACCTGATGACACTGTTTACAGCCCTTCCCTGAGCCTGGATCTTGGAGCAGACCACTGAGAGGCAAGTCTGAGTCCTGTGGTGAGGGAAGAAAGTAGAGTCCATCCCCGTGCTCACCATTTTCATAGCTTTGCTCCAGCAGTGGAGAAGCAGGGAATGGTGTTTGCAGTATTTTAGCAATGAGTTACCCTAGAGAGAGGGGTACGAAGCTGGACTTAGAAAGGAGCTTCCTCAAGAAACCAGAAGGGGGAGGAAAGACTTACCCCCTCTAACAAAACTCTTGTTTTCTCATTTAATTTAACAAAGCAGTATACACTACTTTGTGCTGTATTATTAAAATAAAAATATTTTATAAAAATAAGCATCTTTGTAGAAAAAAAGTTTATGATCATTTAGCTCCATTTATGTCTTGCCAAATTCACTGTAAAGCTTTACCAACCTGCATACTTATTTCATTTTGATGTGATTATAATCAGCATGTACATGTTGTTCTCCACTTCTGCTCTTATACTTGATATTATTTTAAAATATTTTTATTCATCTGTGTCACCCACTTGGTCATTTCATTTGCATTTCCTTCATTCCCAGCAAAGCGATATATTTTCAAAGTGGCACCTAGGACTTGATTTTCTTTATTTGTACAAATAGTCTTTATATTTGGAATAGTTATCCTTTTATTAGTTCTTTTTAGCTCGTATTTCCTCATGATGCTGCTCTTTTCTTTTACTGAGTGCAAAATATGCTTAATTTGCAAATTAAAAATCCAGAAATCTATGAGTAAGTCAGAACTATCCATCTGATTTTCCTCTTATGTAACCTGCACAAATAAGTCTGTGTTTATTCTGGTTTTATTTTAGTTTTTTGATTCATGTGAAACTCAGTGCATAGATGTGCATCCGTTCTTTAGGCTTATTCAATGATTTTTTTTTTAAATTGAGGACAGTTTTATCCAACTGGAAATATATAGGTTTTTATGTAAGCCATAATTCATATTCTAGAAAATCAGACTCAGTGGTGAGTTTAAGTTTATATTGAGGAGTTTTTGTTTTTCAGAATTAAATTTGATACTTTTTTCATCTTCAACTTCAAAGAATCATATACCCGGAGCCCACTCAGAGAAAAATGCTTCATAGGAAGAATAAAGCTAGCAGTTTCCAGGAAGCAGTCCTAGATCTAAGATCTTTATCTTTCTATATCTCATCATCTAAAACTCACAAAACTGAAAACAAATATAAAATTCACAATACTGACTGCATTCTGTTCTCTACCACTTTTGTGGCTGTTTTTACCTGTTAGATATGCCCGCCTCTGGCTCACATTTTGCCTTTCTTCTCCCTCCTACTTCTCTTTCCAGTCCCCTTATAGTTCCTGACAAGTTCATATTCATGATCCGTGGTGGGTCAATGCCACTGCTTTCTTGTCCTTGTGGTTTAAAGCAATCATTCCTGTTCTGTGTCAGTCACATAACAGCATTACCTGCCCTAACCCTCATCATGACAAGGTGCTGTTGCTCTTCCAGACTCTTGCCACACTGATTCCTTACCCACAATCCATTGGTCCTCAAAGCGTAGAACCTAGCCAGCAAAAGTGGCTTTTCCATTACTAAGGAGCTTGATAGACATGCTCAGTCCTACCATAAACCTACTAGTCAGAAGCAATCAGGGTGACACCCAGAAATCTGTATTTTCACTGCCCTGTTGGGAATTGGAATGCTTGCTGAAGTCTGAGAACCTATCCAATCTCTGCAGCCTTCTCTCTTCTTCCTATTTGCACTTCACTAATTCTGATATGAGATATAACTGGAGCCATAGAGTGCTGTTGCAAAAATCATTTTAGAAAATTATGTAATAAAACATCAGAATAATTTCAAATACTCACGAAACCCTTCTTATCCATGATAACAAGAATGTCCTTGATCTGGATAGATTAAGGCACTGAGCATTCATAAGACTCATCTTCATCAGGAGGGTAAATTCTTCCAGGGGAAGTGGTTTTTCTAATTATTCTGCTAAAAATAATGCTAATAAGGATGCTGGCAATTTTTTACAAAGATACTGATAAAGAGTGCTGGTAAGTTGTAAAGACATAGAGAACATAAATAATCTTCAAATGAATCAAACTGGAATTACCAAGCATCAGGAGTTCCCAGCTAATTCCCTTGCTTAATGATGACTATTTTTTATATGTTTGAAAATGTTATAATAGAGCTTTTAAAATAATAATTCCTTAACAGAGACAGCATCATTCTATCTCAATGTTATATGAATTCAAATCAAATGCCCTTCACTACCAATCTTGGTCAAAAATGATAGTGAAAAGGAATGATAGTAATAAGGAATGTGTTGTATGATTTATTTCTATAAGACCTGTATAGATCGATGAGAGAGAGAGATAGGAGGGAGGGCAGGAAACAAGGTATCATTTTTAATGTTGAATAAATGACCAACAGTTAGGAAATGTTTATGGTCTATATATGCTGCTGTGTGGGTTAAAAAACTTTATAGAAATATGATTTCATAAGACCGGGTATGTATCACCAAATATTAACACACTAATACACATAAATTTTACTTATTGGAATCCCTCCTGAAGAGGGAGTAGTCTAATTGCAGAAAAGATAGAAAATGGTCAGCAGAATTTTCTTCTCTTATAAATAGCATAAAAGATTGGACACCCCTTGTTACCAACTATAGGGCACTATATAAATGTCTATTTATTCATCCAGTATGACCAGTCAGGTGATAACTGTGCAAATTATAATGCTTATAAAAGTAAAAACAAAAATTTTATAACAGCAGGATTACAACTATGGGAAATATGAACAGAGATAGAAACTTTCTGTGAGAGGGGCAAAATATGATCTGATCAGTGTCATTTCTTTTTTCTCTCAATTTTATTTTTTCAAAGGAAATATGTACTTAGCAATTATGACAATGGAATTCCCATTTTCCCCTCCAAAGTGATCTGGCCTTTGTGACTTAACAAAGTTACTTTTAACTTATAGGGATCTGATTTTTTTTTATTTATAATTTTTTAAATTTACATATATTTGACATTAATTGTAATCCCCATGTATTCCGTAACACCGTAACATCAGTGCACCATCACCTCAGTCCCCCTGTGTTAATACGTTTCAAGAGGAATGATTAATATTGCTACTAGGTTACTAGCAAAGCCTCCAACAGAAGCCAGCTACCTTGCTGAAACCAAGATTGATAGAGTCTAAACCAATTCAGCTACAGTTGTTGCCTTCTCCCTAATGTTCTTCTATGGTACTTTCAACTATTAAAATGTAGCGGTCATTGCATTGCCTTTTTGTCCCACAGAAGCAGAACTCAGCAACAGTTCTAAGTCCCTCCTCTTCTGGTTATCTTATCCAGGATTTTTATTGCACTTGGAACACCAAAATCACAGTGGTTTCCTGGAGATGTATTAACTGAATGACGGCTGCATTATTACTCCAGCAACTGGAAACTTTAAGCAGAGCTCCTTCCCACAACATCAGTTTGAACATGCTAAATTAAAGCATGTTCAGAGGACTGAACCCATCCATTGTGAAGCATTAACATGCAAAGCCCTTCCCATAGTAAATGCTCTCAGTGTAACTATGTTCTTAGCATCGGTCCTAGAGTTTGCACTACTCTGGTCTCATTGGTGAGGAGAGTACTCATATTATTAATTGCAAGTATTAAAAACCACTGCTCAGTATGTAAAAACCTGATCCACAAGAAAAAAAGACAAAATTCTCAGTCTTTTATATCATCTGCATCAAATGATTGTTTTTTCTATGTTCATAAAAGATTCAGGTCAAATATCACATGTCCTTGAGCATGTCCTGGCGGCTTGTAGATCACTCTCTTGAACATACATTTCCCAGTGCCACATCTAATCGGGGGGAGGGGAGGTGGCAGAGGAACACTTTGCCACTATGTGTTATTATGGTATAAAATTAAACCTAGTAAAAGTAAAGTATTACTTCATATCAGTAACCTTGGAATCTTTTCATCGTTTCATTTCTACTAGGAAATCTTGCTTTCGATTTAAGGCGGGTAATTGCTTTGCTGGTTTCGGATTCTGACTAAGCATAACTTAGGGTCTTTCATCTGGATATTTATTCATCTAACAGCTTTCAGTTCTCTTTAAAAATTAATTTGACTTCAATGTCTAGCTATCTAGGACTCCCCTGGGCAAGGATGAAGTCACACTGGGGGAATTTTGATTTGACAAATGGCCATTGTGTGTGAGACTTTGATCCTCCAAGATGGTGTTAACTAGCTGCCCCTATTCTGCTAAGCTTTAAGTGAGATCAAAGTCTGCTTTCCCAGAGGCGTGATCCTGGGTGGGCACTGGGAGAAGTCTGGCATGTCCCCGGCATCCTTGGGCTGTGCAGCCTTTCAACTGGAGTCTGGGCAGAGATAAAGAGGAGACAGGATGAGTTTTCATTAAACCTTGGAGTTCACTCCTGGTACTAGCTCAGTGATTTGAATCCCTTTCATCTCTAAAGTAGAAACTCCTAATCCTGGTTTCCAATCTCTGAATCCTGCTTGGCTTTTCCAAATTTTCAAAAAATATGAAAGAAAGTTAATTTAATTCATGTTCAATGAAAAGTATATACAAATGTGGTGATTATGTTAGAAAAGTGAAGATCTTTTTTTTCTTTTTTTTAAGATTTACTTATTTTGCATACAAGAACTGGGGTACAGGCCAGAGGTGTGGGGGGGTGAGAGGATTCACCAGAGACAGAGAGAGTGGGGAACAGAACAGGTGGATAGACTGAAGTACAGGAGAAAGGTGAAGATCTTTAAGAAATTGATGGTAAGATTCCATATCTCTAATAAGAATGTAAATGCCTTAAAAAAAACTGTAGTCTTTACATACTCACCTTAATAAAGGCGGTTCAAAGGCTTCTAGCCTCCTGCAGCAGACAGGACCCCATCCCTGGAAGGCCGAGTGGTCTAACGTGCAGTCTCCTCTCCTCTGACAGATGGCGAGCTGTCCATATCTAATGAAGATGACTCCCTGGAAAACGGGCCATCCCTGAGCTCCAGCCAGCTGTCTCTGCCTGCCCTGTCCGAGATGGAGCCGGTCCCAATGCCCAGGGATCCCTGCTCATACGAGGTGCTCCAACCTTCAGACATCATGGATGGGACAGGTAATGTCCATCGTTACGGAACATGTGCTAGCCCATGGCCTCAGGACCTCTGGTCTAATTGGTCTTGGGGTGCTATTTTGAACTACCCTGATCATAAGTATCTCCTGGAATGAGGATGGAACTGACCCATTAGGGCATAAAAACAGGGAAGATAGTTATGCTTATTGTTCTATATAATAGCTTTAAAAATATTTTCATAGCCTCTCTTTAAAGAATATATGCCTTGTTTTGTAATATTGATGATTTTAAATGTCATTGTTTTGTTTTCTAATATTTATGTTAGAGAAAGCAAAGACTTCTATGCCTCTGTATGATACTTCCTCAGTTATCCTCCTCTAAAGACCCCTGGCATGCTCTTCTTTAGTCCTGGTCTGAGTACACAGTCAGTGGTGATAGCAGTTTAACAAATTGTACCATATACTATGTGAAATCAATTAACATGTTAATTATTCATTAAATTATACACAATATACTGGTTAAATTTTATCTTGATGACAGATAATTGCTGATGCCATCTCATAGTCACCTCCCTTTTCAGTCCAAAGCCCCCCATGGGGCCAGTGTTCATCCCTGAGAAGTCTGCAGAGTGGTCCCCACTGGCCTGTAGATGGGAATCTCCTGACAGCTGGCAGGGAGTGGTCTTTATTGTCAGGAGACCTGCCTGAGAGAAGGGACCTCTGGGAATATCTGAGGTCTGGGTCCCTTCTCCCCACCCTATGCAAAAGTTCAGGTGAGAGGATAGGCAATATGGAGCATCACAAGATACCCAAGCTTCACCCTGGACCTGCTCCACCTGAGCGTCCAAGCTGGTAATAACAGTGTCCACTGAGGCAGAGGAGAATGTGGTGCTCGTGAAGGTAACTTACAGGGCGTTGCCCAAGTCAGAGAGAAAGGCAGGGGAGAAGTCATTTAGAGGTGCTCTATGAAAGGAAGGAGAACATACAACTGAGTTCCATTTCCTTCCCCCACACTGACCCCAAGCTGTTGAGATTTTTGTACTAAAGCAGTAAATTGTGTTGTGTTTTTTTTTTTAATCCAGCCTTCCTTGTAACGTTAGAACCAGACAAATTTGAGTGTTCTAGTGAGCTTAACCCCAGGGACATCAGTTTTAGTCTGTCCTCAGGCTGCCAGCATGACAAGAGAGCCTGTGACAGATCCTAACCAGAGCCAGTTGGGTTCCCCACCCCCAGGTGGGAGAAAGGGGGAGTCAGACTTAATTCAGAGCAAAGAGAAATGGGAGAATCAAAGCAAGTGAGAGGAGAAAGAAAGGGAGAAGACACATCAGTGTTGACCTGGAGCATCTTTCACCTTGCCAACGCAGGTAGAGCCGAGGACAGGAAGGTGCCCTTATATCGGCAGATACCCACATGGAGGCTCCTCCCAGCCCCACAGGCTCCCGGCCCTGAAGGGCAGCCCTGGTATGGGGCTTCTAGCCCGCTGTTGACCTCAGCTGTTTTTGTTCCCTGATGCCCCAGACCTGGGAGCAGGGACTCAGTAAAACCCAGCAGCCAAAATCAGACCTCCAAATCCATTCTCTTCGTCCCTGGCAAAGGGAAGACAGCCCAAAAGAGCCCTGCTGTTCGGTGCTGGTTTGGTCAGAGGGGCCTTTCCTTCCTTGACTCACTGAACCTGCTGTGTGTTGATTGCCACTTGGCTCCATGAGTCACATGTAAAAGCCCCCAAGACTCTGCCATGTAGATGCTGAGATGAAGCGCTAAACCTTTGGGGTATTTTTTTAGGAAATTCCCTCTACCCTTTTCTCCCTTTTGCTCTTCCACTGCTTCCTCTTCCCTGCTGTGTCCCTCCCTCTCCCCTTTATTGGATTTCTGGTGTCCTCTCTTTAACATGAACGTGACCACCTGGAGCGGTCAGCTCTGTGCTGTGTGGCTAACCCTCATTTCTGTCCTGTGTCCCCACCAGCCTCACCGGCACTGCGTTTGTGTAATGTCTCCTGTGTGTCATGTGGTTGTCCCCTTAGTGTCTGAAGAGAGTCCCTCTGCCAGTGAGTCTGGAGTCCTCCTGTCCCAAGATCCTTCAGCCAAACCAGTCCTGCTACTGCCCCCCAAAAAACCTGCTGCTTTCCCTGGAGACCATGAGGAGACCCCAGTGAAGCAGCTGTCCCTTCTCAAGCAACCCCCCGCCCTGCCTCCCAAACCCACTGCCAGGATTGCCAACCACTTAACAGGTAAGTCAAGATGTCTTCTGGGAGCGTGCGGCCTGGCCTTCCCTTCAAGGGAAGAGAGCTTCTTGCTCTCTTTTTCTTTTTCTTTTATCTGAAGCTGGATGTAGCTCTTTGGTGAGGGTTCTGTGTGGGGGTATCGGGGTGTTTCTGTGTGTGTCTTGGGACAGGCAGTTGTGACGTGGGTGTATGTGTTTGTGTCAAGAAGCTTTCAATATGCACCTCCAGTCACCTGCCAAGAGCTTTCAGTTGTGTGTATCTGTAAATATGTACATGGTATTTATGTGACTAATTCATGATTTCTTGCCATCTTTGCAAATTAGATTCAACATCAAAATCTTTGCCAAGAGACAGAGTAGTACCTTGTTCCTTTCACAATGAGTTAGTCAGAGCTTTAAATTTTCTGTCTATAAAGTATTGATCTGAAGCCCAACATATTTCTTCTATCAAAATTTACTTCTCTGCTCTCTATTCTTCTAGAAAAAAAGGAAAAAAGACAATAATCTGCAAAGTATTGTGGAAAATACTGTTAAAAGAACAAAATGCTTAGGAATGTCGTCCTGACATGTTTTTTATATTTTTGAAGTTATTTAACAAATATATCACAGCCATTAAACCAGGCATCTCTGATTCTGCTCTGATTCTGCGTGGGGTAGCACCACTATGATTTACGACTGTGATGTCATCAGAGGGTAGAGATGTCAGAGGTGGATTCTCCTGCCTTGAGGACAGTCCCACCTGAGACTGATTGGTTGCCTTTCTTACAATAGACTTGCTATTTTTAGAAATCCTCTCTGATTGATCTCTGTACATTTTTTATAAGCTGTAATGGCGGGGGGAGGAGAGAAGAATATTCTCTATTGTGTAGTAGAAAAGTGAGGGTCAAGAAAAATGAATGACTGCCCTGGGGCTGGAAGGAATTCTTCCATAGCAACACATGGTTGTGTTCCTCAAGACCTACTTCAATGAATATTGTTTCCATGACAGCAAGATGTCTCTCACTTGGTGCTGAGTTTAACTGGAGTCCAACTTAAACATAGCTTTTGTGTGAAGCTGCCCTTTGAGTGTGTACATCCATGCAAGTCAGTACTTGTGGTTCAAAAGAGCAAATTTCCATCTGTAGGAACCATTCAACACTTGAATAACACTTTAGTGTCATTTAAACCTCCAAGTTTAAATGCATAGAAAGCCACAAAGGAAAAAAGCCCTTGAGAGTGTCCCTGAGAAATAACCAGTGTCCATCTAGTAGTGCTAGCTAATGGAAGTCAGATACTCCTGTCACTGCGCACTCTCACTTGATGTTGGTGATATGTTCTTGAAAACCATGACTTTCAGCATAACAGTAAGAAACCATTTGGCCACAGGCTAATGGATAGAAGCAAGAGACATTTCCCTGCACTACATTTCTGGTCCCAAGAACATCACCATTACCACTCAGCAGAAGATAAAGGCAGGCCATTTGCAACAACTTGGGTGGAGCTAGAAGGGATTATGCTAAGTGAATTAAGTCACAAGAAAAATGGTAAACACTGGATGGTTTCACTGGTATGCACAATATAGAGGAACAAATTAGAGTCAGGAAAAAGACAAAACTTGAAAACTGATCAAGGATCTGAGGCTAAACAGGTAGGAGAGGCACACAGGTCAAAACAGGGGAGGGCAGAGCACAGGAACGGCAGTGATGGGTCAGGGTGCTGTGGTGGTGGGAGAACTACAGGGACTAGACTTGAGGGGAGAGCTCAAGAACTGTCCAAAAATGTAAGAAAATAAATATAAAAAGTTAAAATAAAAAGGCCCCAAATACTAAACAACACTTTGTGTCCATTCATTAATTTCCACCCTGATTAGTATAGGTCAGAGTCTCAGGAGGTCAGAGCCTGTCCGAGAAGCTCGGGAGGTAAGCTGTGAACTCCCCTGGATGGGACCTCACACTCCCTCATGCTCTCAGACTGAACAATTGTGAAGCACCAATGAACTTGCACATCTTTAGGATGTGGGAGGGGGCAGCAGTACCAGGAAAAACCATACAGTCTTGGGCAGGACATGTAGACGCCACACAGACAGTGGCACTGGTTGGCATCAATCTTTTTTCTCATCAGTGTCACAACAAATGGACATGGAACAAACCATCCTTATCCGAAGATCGAGGACCGGCTGTGCTATTCTATTATCACCTGCTTTGTGCACTTGGTGATACTTTATGAACTCTCTCTTATATTAGTGAATAGCCACAATATAATTTTGTGAGCTGTGCTGGGTACACATCAGGACTCACCTGACTGTCTCCTTACAGTGTACCTGCCTTTTCTACTATACAAAAGCACAACAGTGAACATCTTCAGCAGCACGTGTCTATCTTTACAAGCACCTGAGTTTTCCCTAATTTATTTCTAAAGTTAGAGTCACTAATACTAACCCTAGAAATAAATGGTGTCCCTTTTAAGAACTATATACCTTTTATGGCTTTGATGCCAGATTTCCCTTGAGAAAGATTAACTATCACAAAATAAACTCCTCTATGCAGTATTTCTTTATCCAACATGGCTACTGCTGGCAGAATATCATGCTGGGTAACAAAGTGGACCTACATGTATGACAGCAGATGAATATACACATAATGAAGTGATGGAATCACTACTGCCAGGAGCAATACCTGTCATTTAGTGCATTCTGGGAAAGGGTGACTGAGACAGCTAAAGCTGTGCTGACCCCTCAAGCATGCAGGGCATTTATAAATGACAAGAGAAGAGAATTCTAGTTAGGAAACCCTGCACACAGGCTCAAAATTAACAAGGTCTCTGGCCAGTGAGAGGATGTTTGAGCTGGGCCAGAGGGCCCATCTCAGGAGGTACTAGAGGGAGAAAATCTCACTGAGTAGGGCATATGAGGGTGCAGACTTTATTCCAGTGGCAAGCCTTTGGAAGTTTTGAGTAAAAGAGTGGTATGATGCAAACTAGTCTTCAGAAACATTTTTCTGGTTTGCTGTAATTTAGCTAAATGAAATAAGCCAGTCACAGAAAGACAAATATTATTCGAGTCCACTTGTATGAGACAAACCTAACAAATTATATCACAGACATAAAAGTAAAATGGTGGTTAGCAGAGCCTAGAGAGAGGGAGGAATAGGGAGTTAGTGCTTAATGGATAGAAATTTGTCTCAGAAATGAAAAAGTTCTGCTGGTGATAGTTATAGAACAATCAATATATGTAGTGTACATTGAATAGAACAATGAATGTACAGGATATTACATTTAAAATGATTAAAATGGTAAATGGTATTAACATATATTTTACCATAATAAAAATTAAAGAAAGGAAGAAAAAAAAAAAAGAATGAAGGAGAGAGAACATTGAAAGCTATCAGAGAAGTCACTGACATCAGCTCCTTGCCTCCTAGTTGGGTTAAATTGTATGGTGTGAGCCAACGAGACTGTTCTAGAAGACACTGCAGTTGTGGAAATAGAGCTGATGAGCATCTGGCTGATAGTGGTGGAAAGAGAGGGAACAGACCAGTAGAGATGTTTAAAGAAATGACAACATCTCTCAACTAACAATACCCTTTCATTTATCTAGAAGGCTCACTTGAGCTTCAGCTGTAAACCCCAAATATGGGTGGCCTAGGACCCAAAGGGCTCTTGACATGTAAGAGACTGAAGATACAGAAATTAATTCAGCCTCTCTGGTTTCCCTAGTCCTTTTCCAAAGAGAGTGGACTTAATCTGTTATCTGTCTGCCTCACACTCATACAGTTGGGTCCAATGGATAAAAATACACAAAAGCTAATAGTCCTTACTTGTTATAAAAATATCATCCCTCTTAAATTTGATGAAGACTAGACAGGTGGAAGTGTCTCTGGGCTGCAGGTCTGGTGTAATCCTTTTGGGTTTAAACTCAATTAGACTCGCTCAGGTTCGTAAGTGAGCAATCAGTCATAATGAATCTGCATCACCGTGAGGCAGCTACATTAACCCTGTTCTGCTACTAATTTCTCTAGAGACATCTGGGGCATGTCAGAAGGAATTAATAAACTAAGAATTCTAGAAGTCTAAATTGAGACATGAATTTTATCATGTTCTCAATGCCAGTTGTTCTGTTGACAATTTTGAAAGGAAACACAGGACAATTTGAAGGTCCCAAGCAATGATTAATAGAAAGTGACAATCATTAGTGGTCTGAGAGGACGTTGGAGGTAACATGAACCTGAACTTGGGCTATATCCATATAAACAGGAAAAACATGCAGAAATATCTCTATTTGGGCATTTTCAACTTTGTCAGGAAACCCATAATTAACTTGGAGACTATTTGTTTTATAAAATATTCTCATTCTTCAGTCAGGTAGGGAGACACTCTTGTTTCCCAGGTTGTCCTTCTCCTATTTGCTATTCTCTTCCATCTCCTTCAACATCAGCAACAGTGGCAGAGAGGGTGGGGTCCGAAGCATTGGGTAACAGATTCACTTCCTGTCCAGCAGTCTAGCACCCAGTACTAAGCATATGTATATGAGCTGAGATGACTGGTCCTCATAGTACATCCTTCTTCAAGTGATGGCTGACCCTGGAGGTAATGCATGATTGAGGCAAGAGCCCCCATCTCTTACCTTTCTAACTCTTCATCAGTCACCTCTCCAGCCATCCAGGCTCTAGAAGTCAAATGTCAAGGGCTACAGGACTAATCCATGCCTTTTACACAAAGTAACCATAATACAGACCCCACAAGTACCATTCAAATGAAGGATAACCAATGTATGTAGTAGCTAGATTTCACACTTCAGTAAAAAGGGCAGTTGCTAGTTTCTGAGAACTTTAAGATACAGCATTGAGTGCTTTAAGGTAGATAACTGTTATCATTATTCTCTCCTTTTCATAAAAGATGAAAATGAAATTCAGAGAAACTGACGATTTGGTCATGGGTATATAACTTACAAATGCCAGTGATGAACTCAACCCATTTTGTTTTGTTTCAGTGTCCTCATTTATAACTATTATTTATATCACTCCAGTATATCTATTCTTAAAATTCAAGCAACAGAATCATTAACTTTCTTTAAGATAGCTTTATTTTTTTGACTTTGTGTCTCAATGTTTAAGAAATTAGAGAAACTCCTTCTCCACTTATATAACTCAAAGACAGAATGAGCAAGTCTTCCAAAAATAAGTAATGTGTTCAAGGCTCTTGATGATAAAGAGGAGGACCTGAGCACAAAGAACATTCCGGAAGAAGTCAATGTTTAATCAAAAATGAGGTAAATCACATGGGAAGCATTTGACCATAGTTAGCTACTGAGAAAGGAAAAAAAAGTAGCTAACAAAAAAGGAAAGGCTTGCTGATCTTCCAAACAAATTCTTCTACTAATGTCAACCTGCCCTGGCTTATTTTCACCTATCTTTAGAACCTAAACCACAAGGAAACTTACTGTATTATCAGAACTTAGTTGATTGCTAGTTTCAGCTTTCTGAAGTATTTGCAACTGCAAATTTACCTGACAAATGGCATCCATGCCCTGTGGTATTTTTCAGCTCCAGCACATGTCTAATGAGACTCTTCTATCCAGTGTTTGTCAAGACAAAACCAATATTCCTATTTAAACTGTCTTTCTAGCTTTGTGGACACTGTCCCTGTTCTATAATTTCATTATGTTTCTCTTTGATCTCTGATTCTCTGTCCTCATTCTCCCCAACCTCCCCCCATCCACTCCTCCTTATTTTCCCTTTTTAGCCTCCTCTGCCACCCTGTGAATCATTTCACCACACTGGCCCTGCCTCCCCTCACAGTATTCTACTCTGACCATGCAAGAAAACCAAAGATTAGACTACTAGTGACCTCAGAGCTTATTTGTTCCTTTAAAATGGAAAAAGTGAATTGTAACCCAGACACCTTACAAGATTTAAGGTTTACATTCTCTTGATAACTGAAACCCTGAAAGAAGAATTTATCCGAATTGATTCTTTATACCTATTTCACCATATTTTGCTAGCCCTAATTTTCTTTGCTTGAAATGTGAAATTTTTTAATATATATAGGAATATTGATTAAAGCCCTTTTAAAAGGGTGCTTTCTGCTCTGACCTCTATGATCAGGGCTAAGATTGTAGCAAAACATCGTTGTATTTTTGTTAGTTTTTTTGTTAAATTAGATACTTAATTCATTTTGCACTTATTTTTTTCTTCTTGTAGCTAAAACATAAAATGTATTATTTTAACCATTTCTCAGGATACTGCCTAGTCATGTTAAGTATAGTCACATTTTATATATTGTATATTCTAACAGTTCTCCATCTTATAAAATTGAAACTCCATCATAACTATTAAAATACAATCCCTTTTTCTTTCCTGACCATTTAACCCCTAAGATTCTGCTTGTTTCTGTGAATTTGACTCCTAGGGTGTCTCATGTAAGTGGAGTCAGATAGTATTTGTCTTCCTGTCACTGACCAACTGACCTCCCTTTCCACACTGTCTTCAGGGTCCATAAGATTATAGCAAGTATGAAGAGTCTTTCCTAAGACTGAATGGGCTTGTTCTGAGCAGCCACTATGTGCCCTGCCAGCTCTGTGTAACTTACAGCAAGTGCTCTCCTCTCAACTATAGGGCTGGCAGCCAGTTACTAGCCACAGAAAAATGTTTCATATGGAGATATAGAAAGAGAATTATAAGGAAATGCAAATAGTAGAACATCAGTTCTTCTGGAAGAAACTGAAAAAGCTACATAAAGGTGGGTGTTTTCAAGATAGGCCTCAATAAAGATGAGTGAATTTTAACATGAAGTTGTTCGAGAAGTAGAGCCCACAGAAGCACATGACTTCAAGGCCTGCATGTTCACCTGGCAGTGCAGAGCCTGGCACGCAGGTACTGAGACTTCTGTAGCAGAGTAGTTCAGTTCAAAAGAGGCTTGAAGAGAACTGGAGAGCTTTGGGCTCCATGGGCATCTTTCGGGACTTTAGCAGGTTTGTTAACATCCAACCAAGTCCTCGGTGTTCTTTGGAGACAAGGACAGCAATGCAGTTGGAGTGATCTCCACTAGATGCATAAATAGCAAGGGGTTGTCAGCATCGACCCTCAGTTGCAAAGGACTACAAGCTGCTGCTCTGTTTCTTCCTCTTGGACATTTTAAAATTGTCCCGTGCATAAGTTTCCTGAGAGCAGAGACTTAGCCTACCTTTGTTGCCAGCTGTGTCTGAGCTAGCGCTACATCAGAACAGGAGGTCCTATTGGGCAAGATGCCTCTGCTGCTGGCTGGCTCCCGGGAGCTGCTGTGAGTTCATCGCAGGGTACGTGCTTCTTTAGGAGAAGATGTGCAGATTGTACTCTGGCTTTGAGTGCTGCCATGGAGGTAACCCCATTCAATGGTATATGAAGGAATCTGGATAGCCCAGATGGAAAATTGGCCCCTTGTGAGGACAGCAGTTTGAACATGCCAATCACCCCTCAGTCAAATGCGGGGTCTGGCCTTAGGCTCAGGGAGTGCACTGGTCAGGGGGAAATGAGGATCCCCCTGTAGACACTAACTACAGATGCTGAGACCAGCCACCACCATCTACAAATGCAAGAAATCTGAGTTTAACTTCCACCAGTAGATAATGACATTGCATCAGAGAGATGTGAGGTTAGAGAGGAACTTCAGCCATCCTGACTTTTCTTTTAAAATATGTATGGTTCTAGCTTGAAATTACTTGTACCATTGTCCCCGTGACTATCCTACCTCTTAATAGTTCCAAGTGCTCTATGTAGTATTGCATTTTATTTTGATTACTTCAAGCTCCATAGCTACATCCCCACCGCTAGAGTGCTGAGATCAGATGAACATGTTGTGCTCCCTCTGTGACTTTAATCTTGATTCAATTCCTTCTTTGATGCTCCTTGGATATTCACATGCATCAGTCCTCTTTTTAGTTGTCATTCCTGGCCCTTCTCCCCTTCCCTTATCCCTGCTGCAGAAGGCACAATTCAGCAGCTCAGATGGCAATTGAAGGGCCCTATCCTTGCCCTTCTTCCCTCTCTCTCTGGGAGCCACAGAAATATTCCATTACTGCCAAAGGAAACAATATGATATATTTTTATGTGGACAGTTTATAATTTCTAACAAAACACTGATCTTATCAGTTGCTGTTTGTTCTTTTGATTACAGGGACTTTAATCGTTTTGACTCTGAGAGCAATTTCCTGACAGTGAAAAATGTGTAATTTTATGTTTAAAACATCTAATTTCACGTGTGCCTTGCAGTGGCGAACTGTCTCCTTCTCAGCTAGCTGCTGACAGTCCCTGCTCACCGCCCAGCATCTCCGTCCCAGGAGACATGCTCCACCCTACTTGACACCTTCCCACACGGTCCCATACTAAAAACAAAGTGTTTCTTTGTGGAAAGTGAGTCTGACACAAATCCAGCTATTGGTGCTGTTGGCGCCTGTGCTATCATTGTGTTGCTCAGTTTTAGGATGCTGGAAGATCTCAAGACACTTTCCTCCCAAACAGGAGATATTTGCAGCAGCCTCATGTGCTGGCCTCGGTAGGGTGAACAACCCAGGCTTGGGGCATGTAGCACAACTTCTTTGTTACCCTTGCTTCCCTCCACACTGCCCCTCTCACCACGAGGGGTCAGTCAGCACAGTTCGCCTGTGTAGGCTTTTAACCAAAGAAGAATGCCCGACTGCCTGCAGTGGCCAGAAGGAATTGAGCTCCTTCCTGGTTGCCTGGGGAGATCTGACTCTGTAGGTCAGTGGTGCTGAATTTTTTTTTTTTTTTTTATTGAAGCAACATTGGTTTATGACACCGTATGTGCCACATAGTGCCACCACCAGGGCATCCATAGTCTCCCACCATAGTTACTGGGCCCACTCCCCTCCTTATTGCCCCTTCATCTTCCACCTCTGGTAACCTGAATTCTACAGTAAGACTTCTAGGGATTGTTTTGGTTTATTTTTTCTGTTCTTTTGTTTTGCTTCTCCATATTCCACTTACAAGTGAAAGCACCCAGTATTTGTTTTTGTCTTTCTGACTTATTCTGTTTAGCATTTTCCCCTCCAGATCCAGGCACACTGTCACACATGGCTAGATGTCAGCTTTCTTTTTATAGCTTAGTAGCATTCCATTGTGTATGTATACCACATTTTCTTTACCCAGGGCTGTCACTGGACATTTAGGTTGTTTCCATATGTTGGCTGTTGTAAATAGTGCTGCAGTGTACATTGGAATGCACTTATCCTTCAAATTAGTGTTTTTGTATGCTTTGGGGAGATACCTAGGAGTAGAGTTGCTAGATCACATAAGCCATAAAACAAGTATCAATAAATTCATATCACAATCATATCAAGTGTCTCTCTCTGATCACAATGATTTCAAATTAGAAATCAACCACAAAAAGAAAGCAGGAAAAATTTATAACATTTGAAAACTGAATAACACACTGCTGAAAGACTGTTGGGTTAACAAGGAAATCAAAGGAGAAATTAAAAAGTAATTAGAGACAAATGTAAATGTGATGAAACAAGTTACTAGAACCTGTACAGTACTAGAACTAGTACAGCAAAAGCAGTACCCAGAGCAGTATATAGCAGTGCAGGCATATATAAGAAATAAGAAAGATCTCAAGTAGTCTAACCTCACCCGTTAGGGAACTAGGGAAAGAAGAACAAATTAAACTAAAAGTCAGTAGACGGAAGGAAGTAATAAAAATTAGAGTGGAAATAAAATAGAAATCAAAAGATAGCCCAAAAGATCAATGAAACCATCTGATCTGATACTTTGAAAAATAAACAAAATAGACAAACTCTAACAGTACTTCCTGAGGGAAAAAAGGGGAGAAAACTCTAATAAATAGAATTGGGGTGAAAGAGAAGTTACAGTAGACATCTCAAATATAGAGGATCATAAGGGACTACTCTGGATTCTTTTAAGTTCTCAGTATACTTCTCAGAGGCCTATACATCTTTGGGTGGATATGCCTGTATGAATGAAAGGAGAGCAGAGAGTCTAGCCCATTGAAAGCAGGTGGCAAATGACAGAAATTTTTACAACACCTTTGCTCATTAAAACAAAAAGTGCTACTATCATTGACAAGAGCATCTAATATCTCAGTAGTTATAAGTGGGCTTCAGCAGCAGGTGTTAAAAAATCATAAAGAGAGACTCGGGGTGTATTCATTAACCCAGACTATGTATAGAGAATATAGTTGTATAGCATGAGAATCAAATATTCTGAGGTTTTCGCTTCCACTATGAAGTCGTAAGCCAGGCGGTGCCGTATTTGGAAATGCAGCCCTCTTGAGTTTTTATGGCTCTGTGACACTCGCGGTTTGTGTTTATTTTCCTTATTCTCTGGAACTGGTTGTTTTTTTTCTTTTTTCCACTTCATCAACAGAGACAGTTTTATGAACATACTGCTTCTCGATCACTCTGGCTGCAAAAGACCCATCATTTCTAAGTGTCCCAGCAAGACCAGCCACTGTCATTTTTAATAATACAAGAGGCAATGTGTCCTCCAATAATCCATAAATATCAGGCACCAGATAAATGCAGAGCATTTTATTCAGTGAGGTGCTATCAAAATAAAGGAGGCCTCTTAATCCCTGCATTTTTAGAGATAAAGATCCTCAGTCCCAAAAAAGTTAGCTATCTTTCCAGCTGGCTAACACTGGGGCTCCCAGTTCTCCTAGTTCTTCATTCTTTTTCACCCACTCTCAGTGCTGGTACAGAGCAGTGGGCATCTGGACATACTGAAACACCCTTTCCAAGTTTCTTGTTGCAAAGATGACAACATGCTAGCTTGGGCCTTTAGATGCCACTTTGGAGTATGACTTTGTTCACTTGTACCTGGCTTTTCACCTCCTTCCCTACAGAAAACCATTGCACATCACACCTGTACACTCTCCTCCCCAGCCCTGTTCCCAGGGCTAATCGGAGGTGCTCAGGTGTACAAGAGTTCTCTGGGGGATGCTGCAAATCATGCTTTGCAACTTACAAAATATGTTTGCATTTTCCTTCAGTTCACAAACTGTGGGAGAGACAGAGCATATATTATTATCATTATCATTATTATTATTATCTATTTCTATTATTTCAGAATCAATCAAGACCACATTTGTTGAATTCCTATTACATATCAAAGATTGTACTGGGGATATTTTATATACAGACCCTCTGTTAACTTGTATGGGGACTTTGTACAATTATAAAAAGGTGTCCTCAGGAGGAATAAGTCACAAAAGCTGCCCCATCCTCTGTGGTGACACAGGCCCATGCCAGCACTGATCACGCATCTCCTCATACCTCACCTGGAGCCTGTGTAGATGTTAATCCATTTACTTCTTATGACAAACCTATAAGGTGGGTAATACTCAAGGCTAAATGCCATAGTCACAGAGCTTCCTGGCCTTCAAACTCTTCTGAGTTTGAAGTCCATGATTATTTTATCAGGTCGCTCTGCCCTCAGCCTGCAGCAAAACCTAGGATAAGCCCTTCCATATTTCAGAGCCAGCATGGGGTGACCCCTGCCCAGCAATCTCTGCACATTCGCCATTTTGCCAATGGAGGGAGTAGCCTCTTCCCCAAAGGGATAGCCCTTAGTGCAGAGCATCTTAGATTTGATGTGCCCAGAGTCCCCCAAGGACCTTTGCAAGATGCAGATTCCGATTTAGAAGGTCTGAGTTGGGCCCTGAACAATCTCCATTTCTTGCATGCTCCCAAGAGCATCTCACATTGCTGCTGGCCCAAGCACCACACGTTGACTGATAGAGCAGAGCATCAATGTAGGAGAAACTGGGCACTAAGTTCTACATTTTCCACTGCCCTAATGACAAGATGAGGAGCATCAACATATGTTTACTGAGCCCCTCCCAGGCTCTGTGCCTGCCTCCAGCTAGTGAGGAAACAGCTTCCCCAAATATCACTTAATTAATGCATCACATCCAAATACAAATTAGCAACAATTCAAGAAAAGTAAAATGGATTGAATCTTTTCTGTATGAAATACTCTAAAAAGGGGAGCCCGGGGCCGATGAGAGCCCAGGGGTGGACCCCTAATCCATGCCTGTGAGGACAGACTGGATTCCCGAGGACAATTCCGAAGTGATGTTAATGACAGCAATAAGAACTATACTGCACATTTACTGAGTAAGCAAGTGCCACGCGCTGTGGTGTTCATGTACTTTATTTACTTTTCACAATAGTCCAACATGACATCTAATTCATTCCATCTCACAGACTGGAAAATTGAACATCAAAGAGATGAAGCAATTTGCTGATGCTAATAGAGCTGGACTAGTGTGTGATTTTATAGTTTATCTTCTGCTTCTGAGGCTTTTGTGCTTCTTCATCCTTTGATAACTTGTGGCATTTTCTCTAAGTGTGGTCTCCGTCTAAGGCAGAGTGGTCTGGGAACTTACTTACAACGCAGACCTGAACCCCACTGTAGACCTACTGAGTCTGAATCTCTGAACATGAGGCCCAAGAATACACCTCTCACAATACCCCCAACCGAGGGCGATGGAATCACTACCCTAAAAAATTCTACATCATCGGGACTCCCTGGTGGCACAGTGGGTTGAGCGCCGCACTGTGAAACATCTACAGCACAGTAGCATGAGTTCAATCCCAGGCCAGGGAGGAGACCCACATGGCACAGCAGACCTCTCCTGCCTCACCCACTGCTCCTCTCAGCAGTGTGTTTCAGTCTGCCTGTTCTGCTCCCCACTCTGTCTCTGGTGAATCCCCTCACTTCCCTCGACTCTAGCCTGTACCCCAGTTCTTGTATGCATAAATAAATAAATATTTTAAAAATATATTTAAAAAAAAGAAATTCTACATCTTGGAAAGAATAGGTGGGTAGTCTGCAGGATCCATTCAGCTCACTATGTCAACCATAGTGCAAAAATGTCAGTGCTTACCAAACGCAAATGAGGCTGGAGTAGATTTTTTGGTGTTCTTAAATGCTTTAAAGTATACATAGGAAAAATCAAAAGTCATGAGGGACACAAGAGAAATCTAATGCATTGAACTAACTCTGTAGGTTAAGCTAAACATATCATTAAGTATTCATTGCTGGAGACAAAAATTTGAAGAAAAGCCCTTCAGGCAAGCTAGTCTAAAATATTAAATTATTCTAAAGCAAAATATAGAGTAACCTACCACAGGGTAAAGGAAATCTCATTGCTCACAAAATTCTTAATGGTAAATGGTTTTATAATTATAACACTCATTTGAAAGTGTCATTAGACAAACTGATTTAAAAATAAAGCCTGTAATTGCAAACTGTAGATTGAGGCAAGCTAGCTGGTAGGTGAATAGGTCTTAGGTAAATTAAATTTGATTAACTCATTTCCATCAAATTGGTCTCTTACTTTTTTAAGTTGGAGGAAGATGTCAGGTTGGACATCTGACAGGGCCTGGGAACCAAGTGCTATGACAGCTCAGCTTCAGGCAGCAGCAACTTAGGGACCCGATCAGTGAGCCCACGTCCTTTTGAACGGTCAGTTCCTGGGAAGCACTTTATTTTTTTTTAATTTATTTTTTTATTAATATAAATTTTTTTTAATGTACATATACTTGCCATCAATTGCAATCCCCATGTATTGCCCCAACACCATCTCACCAGTGCACCGTCACCTCAGTCCCTCGTGCTCCCATCTTCCCTCAACTCTCCCTTTCCCCTCCCCACCAAGTGTCCCCAGTCTGTCCTTGTCTCCTCATTTTTGGTTTTAGTGAACCAGAGACTGTCACTCGCAGGAAAGCGATGAAACCAGAATCGCATTTCAAGAATGCAACAAAGAACTGCCACTATGCAAAGAAATAGAGCCTTTTTTGTTTTCAAAGAAAAAAACAACAGTAGAGGGCTAAGAGTGGCTTTCAACCATGACTTTTGAAAAACACATGGGGACCTGGCATCAGTGTCAGTATAATTCTCTTGCTTCGCTGAGGTTGAGGAGCCTGAGGCGCCATGACCCTGTCATTGTTTCTATCAGGGCACCCTGTGGGGAAAGCCCAAGTTCATGGCAGGAGCCATCCAGGAGCCAGTTGGGAAGACAAGGCCAACACAAGGGTGGCTGGTGGTGACTGGGACAAGTCTGAGCAGAAATAAATGGGGGTGCTGACGATCGGGGTCACTGGTGAGGAAAGCAGGATGAATGCAAGTTTGAGCATCATCCTGGGGTGGTAGACAAGGCCCCACAGAGGGAAGGAACCTGTTTATTAGGAAACCCAGGGTGGAACTGTCAGGGCCCAGAAAGTTGCTCCTGGGCTTGTAGCATTGTCTGGAGCCAGGAGCCCTGGTGGGGACTCAAGCATGGCCTGCGCTTCAGGGGGAGGGTTGGGATGGATTAGAAGGAGCTGACCCTCTGTCGTGGTCAAGGGGGCAGAGAACACAGAGAGAAAGAATGACAGACTGTATGCATCCCTCCAGATCTCTTATGAGAAATGTCTTGAAATTAAGATGTCACAAAGATAGAAAAATAGGTTTTGTTATTTTCTGAGCTACAAAGGCACCCCTTAGTTAGCCACGTGTTGGAGAAACATGGGGGCTGCATTGCTAACTCACTGAAAGCCGACAATTTCCTTAATTCCTCCCTGCTTCCCTAATCAGTTGAGCCAAAAAATGTTTTTAAATGACTCACTTTCACTATCCCTACGGAACTTCTGACCTCATGCCATGAATGCAGATCAGGCAGGAGAGAAAGGCTTCTCCCACTCACTATTTCTTCCTTGTCTGTTTTAATCGAGTTCCTGGCATCCACTTGGCCATTATTCTAGAGATGAGACCAAGTTCATCTTGCTATGAAAACAGTAACAGAAATACTTCCATGGGGAATGTGCAGAAAGTTGTAGGCTAGCCAGATGGTAGAAACCAGTGTAATTGTTCTCCCTTCCGGGGGGACAGCCCTGTCTCCTGCCCTGGCTAATGAGCATCTGCATGCCTTCAGCAACCAGACCCAAATGTAATCATGAATTAGGATCCCTGGAGAAAAACCCTTAACACATCTACACATGCTACATTTGTTGGGTTTGACCTAAAGAATCCAAGAAACATAGGAGTGGACCCTTCAGTAGAGAGCGCTGGCAAAGGTGGTCAGATTGTAAGTCTCAGCCACCTTGGAGTTAACACCACTTGTCCTGCTCCTGAACATAGTTACCCTGTGCCCTGTGCATGGGGCATGGTAACAGCACTGAGGAAACTTTGTGGTTATAACTGGCTCATATATTGGAATTAGGGGAACAATCTTATCCTTGGAATCTAATCCCTGGAATTACTGGATTATCTCCAGAAGTTTAGTGTCCACAGCTACATGATCCTAGAATTGTGAACCATTTTATGCTCCTTCCTAGCATGTATCTTTCTAGGGAAGGTATGCCGATCGTCAGCACCCCCATTTATTTCTGCCCAGAACAGGACACTTTAGTTTCTGCTCTTTCTGTAAACAAGTTATGAGGCTCTTGGATGTAAACTGAAGGCTGTACAAGATGCTAAGGACACAGTGACAAATTATTCAGTCCTTGTTCTCTGGGAGAGACAGCTATGTTCAGTTTGTAGAGCAAGCTAGTAAGTGTCCCGAGTCCAGCGCCATCCTCTGTGTCATGGGTTTATTGTGAAGATGATGTTGTTATGAAAAGTACTGGAATACTGTCTGGCCTCTGGTGAGTGTGGTACAGGTTGCTGTCATTATCATTGCCATTCACTGCCTTTGTTGCTGCTACCCTGGCACGCTGCACACCTGAGGCAGACTCCGCATACCTGAGGCAGGTGCCACATACCTGAGGCAAGCACCGCATACCTGAGGCAGGTACCACACACCTGAGCAGGTGCAGGAGTGCAGTGTGGACAAGCAATGTCACCAGCAAGCCAAGTTTTTCAGGAAAGATCATTTTTGAGCTGAATCTTGAGAATAGGAATAGACCAAGAAGACAAAGAAGAAAATAGTCCAAACTGAGGGAGAATAATAAAACCCCAGGGATGTGGAAATATCCAGTGGTTTAGGAGATAGTTCTGAGGCAAGGGCCGAGGCCTGTGGGTAACCATGAGAGAAGACCTGCGAGTGCTCACCTTAGTTTTCTCTGTGAAATGGGAGAGTGGTTGCTGAGGGCAGAAGCCTGAGGAGTCCAGGGCAGACCCATGCTAGAGAATTCTCCTGCTGGGGAGTGTGAGCTAAACTTAAGGCCAAACCAGAGCAGACAGAGTACTGGAGAAAAAGCAAAGACCTGAAAGAGCAAGAGTCAGACGGGCAGCGCCTTCCCTGGGAAGCGAAGGTGCTCCCCGGCTTGACTTTCACGCTGGCTGGCCCTGCCAGCCTTTCCCCAGCAGGCCTGGGACTGGGGCACAGCAGGCAATCCCAAAGATGCCCTGAGGGTTGGCCTGACCTTAAGTCCTCCTTAATTTGGAGCTTCTCTGGGAAGCATCAGTGCTACTGTGCTACCAACGGGTTGGTGTGTGCAGATTCCACCAGCCCCACACGCCAGCTGGGGCTTCCTGCTGCTGGAACAGCCCACCATGGCTGCCTGCAGTCACCACATTCTCAGGATGGCACTTGAGCCCTCTGGGTGACAATGCATCCTTGCAGGTGGGGTGACTGTCCCCAGGTTATAGATGAGAGAATAAAGGGGCAGCTCTGAAGTCTTTGTGGGGTGACACACTATTAGAGGACTTGAACTGGGGCTGGCTTCTCACCCCAGGCCTGTGGGAAAGTGACAGCTGTAAAGATCTGCTCACATTACAATAGCAGACTGTGCACTTGGTGGCATAGAACGGTCCCTTTGAAGGTCTGTGGGTTTCCGTGAGCAGAGGGGACCATGGTGTTTGCCCTGCTCCTGCTGTTGGTGGGCCTCAGCCCAGGTGAGGACTGACCCCTCTGATGCCTAGGTCCTTGGGACCCACGGGACCCGTACTTTGAGCAGGAGAACAAAATCGAGTGCTACTTACCGTGTCATGTTTTCCCTTGGTCATTCCAACTCAGGGTCCACCTTGATGGCTCTGGTTGCCAACTGGCCCTGTAGCATACTAAGTTTCTTCGGGTGCCCCAAAACTCACATCTACCTCTCACCCTCCTTCTGCCGCAGATCCTGGCGCCCCTGTGAAATTGCCTTGTCTGCCAGTGAAACTGTCGCCTCCGCTACCTCCAAAGAAAGTCATGATCTGTATGCCTGTCGGGGGGCCAGACCTCTCGCTGGCATCCTACGCAGCCCAGAAGAGTGGCCAGCACCACACGGTCCTGCCGTCCCAGATCCAGCACCAGCTGCAGTATGGCAGCCTGGGCCAGCACCTCCCCTCCACCACCGGCTCCCTTCCCATGCACCCCTCGGGCTGCCGGATGATAGACGAGCTGAACAAGACTCTGGCCATGACCATGCAGAGGCTGGAAAGGTAATGGTAGGAATGAATGGGGGGAGGAGGGATTGACCTGTCGGAGAAGTGTGAAGACCCTGGGCAAACAGCAGGGGAGGGGGGAGGAGGCTAGAATGGAAGGGAAGAGCACAAGGGTCTGTGGTGATGGTTCTGGATGCTGTGGTGGTGAGAGGACAGTGGGAACTACACCTGAGGGGAGAAATCAAATATTGCACAAAAGCAAAATGATGCTATAAGGAAATATAAATAAATAAATGTTTTGCAGTAAAAATCAGACCACATATTGAATGGCAAGGAAAATACAGAGATGAGAATAGTGGTTGCCAATTGCCAAACCGTAGAACAATCACATATTTCAAAAAGAAAAGAGAATATGCATCTTGTTTCTACACACCTAATCATATTTTGGGAGCATGTACACACAAATAAACAAGACAAATGGGCCAGGAGATGGGAAGAAACTTTTTTTTATTTCCTATCTTTCTGGACTCTTAACTTTTAATTTTGTCTTTATATGTGAAAAGACAATTGAATGTAATGGAAGAGAAGATGAGAGCTGGGAGAAAGCCCGAGGGGTGGGAAAGGTGGGCAGGTCCGCCCTTGACCTTGCTGCTGGAGGGACAGCAGTAGAGTGCGCAGATGCTGTGAGCCAGCCCGTGTGGTCAGCAACAGCAGAGTCTCGAGCAGTGACGCTGGGAGGTCTGCCGAGGGGCTCCCAAGGACAGCCTAGAGGGGAGGCCACGATGCCCCACTACCTAGGGATAGCTCTCCTGTGTGTGTGTCTGTGTGTGCACGTGCATGCATGTACACATGCACACACATCTGCATCCATATTTGCTTGTACATGCAAAGCACACCGCTTGTGCCCAGAAGGTGACTGAGAGCTGCTGGTGCGAGTCCAAGGTGTTCTGTCCCCATCTGGCAAGAGGGTGCAACTGAGCAGGGACCCTGAATGCCTGTCCCAGACAGTGGTGGCCTGCAAATGGGACAGGGACATTCTGGGAGGCCAAGTGGCTTGCCGGGCAGAGCCAGAGGCAAGACATACATATCAGGAGCTTTTGTGTGTAGTCCCTGGACCTCGTGGCTTCCTACAACTCAGCCAAGTTTTTGTGTCTGGGAAGTCTGGAAAGTTGTCACTAGAAATTCTGACTTGTTCCTCCACATTCTTATCTGCCCTCACTGAAAATAAGGAAAGTATACTTGACTCCTTGCTGTCGTTTTTCAAGTGCTGTTAGTACTGATGAGCACAATAAAAATTCAACAATTGGATAGCATGTTTTAATCTATCACACACCTTTTTTCTCATCTTCATGCTCACACCATCTAGAGAGACTGAGTGTCTGAATGAAGAAACTCAGACGGGCTGAGTGAGCCCCAGTGGCAGCCTCAGCCAGGCAACTTATGGGGCTCGCTGCCCCCAGCCAGAGCCGAGAGCAAGCTTCTGACCCCAGCATAGCAATTTGACAAGACACTTGTATCTATTGGTTCTTACAAGAAAAAGGGTCTCCTTTTTATATTTTTTATTGCATTTTACAGTAGCATCAGGTTTGTGATGGATTGAAAATTAAAATATACAAACAAGCTGACAGAGCTGCTCACTCCCCTTTGCATTTTGCAAATCCCCACCCTGGGTACTAAGCAGCAAGTTGGAGCCTTCAAGCCCAGGTGCTCTGGCTCAGCCCCGCCGCCCGCCCTGAGGTGGCGTTTCCTCTAGGGAGCTGTAATCATCTCCAGAAGATGCTCATTATCATGTTAGGAGATTGTTGCACATCTGCACATGTCCACTTAAAATGTGCAGTTTTAAAATGTTCAATAACCGATAAGTTATGACATTCTCAGTTCAGTCATTTCTATGTGTTTGTAAATTATTTCTGTGGATGAGAGAATGAAGAATGTACACCTGTGTCAGGTTCTTCATTAAATGAACTAAATAGGAAAGGGGGGAGGTATTGGGGCATTGTGAGGGGACAGCGTGACCTTAGCAGCTGAGCCAGCACAATCCCTTGTGCTCACCACTGTCCAGGTCAAGGTGTTACCAGACTGCAGCTGGCAGGAGCAGTGGTGTGCTGCTCCACTACAAGTTAGTTGGGGCAGTCCTCCTCAAAAGCCTTTATGTAGCAGTGTACTGCCTGGATCGTGGAATGGACCAATCAGGTGTGAGCTGTGAATTGACTGATGCTTTGTTGCCAGGACTCCACTTCTCACCACAAGTCAGTGGTGGCAGAGGACTTTTGTATGAAGTGTACTTCCTGGATTATGGATAGACCAATCAGGTGCAGGATTGAAAAATGGTTCAATCAGACTGTGGGGGGCGGGCTCTCTAAAAGTGGACATAAGTCAGGGTCGGAGGGAGCCTTGGAACACAGAACACACAGATCATCAGACACACAGAGACTGACACACGGAGAGAACACCAGAGGAGCAGATGGAAAAGAGCAAGGAGAAGCAACAGTCCGCAGGAAGAAGGGGTCCAGAGAAGTGGCAGCCCCAAGGAAGAGCCCCTGCAGAGGTAAAGGAGAGCCCTGAAGAGAAGAAGATGGTTCCAGCCTCCAAAGAAAGGAGGGAAGCATCCAGCAGTCACACTCTGAGGAAGGAAGAGAGGCTGAAGGATTCTGCAGAGACTGGGCCTCGGCCCTGTCTCTGACACTGACTGAAAGGAGCACAAAGGCCCGGGGCCTGGTGTCTCAAAGAGCTGTTCGTTGTTGGTATAAACCAACAAGAGCTGTTACACTGGGTGTCTCTGACACTGCCTCTGCAGGGCAAGTAGTAGACATTGCTACTGGCCAGTGCTACCCAGCACTCCTGGTGACCAGTGAAGCCTTCACTGATGCTGTCTAGATGAAGCAGCCAGCCTCTTGTGGATATGTAAGCGTTTTTTGTTTCCCCGTTTGTAAATAAACCCCATGGTTGTTGTTCCTGTAGCCTGAGGTCTCTTGCAATTGTGTGCGCAGGTGAAAACCCATAGACCTTGACAGCCCCTGTTGCTATAGCCCTTGATTCTGGTTTGTGACCTTTTCTGCAGAGCCCTTCTCTGCTCCTTTTTCAAAGGCACATTCTTACACACCAACAGCATGTGGGGAATAATGCACACATCACTTTGACAAGACCACCCTCAAAATCACAGGAGACCTTCTTTCCAACAAATCAAAGATTGCAGAGATTGTCTGAGCATCCACATCATGCTCAGGAGTCCCAGGACTGGAAGCAGAATAAGGCCACAGGCACCTTCAGTTTAGTGTGGGAACTGCAGCTGCAGCCTGCCCTGTTCCTTTTACTGTCTGAAAATTCTATTTGTCAACATGAGTTCGTTCTTGTTCTGAGTAAGTTCTAACCAGGAAAAAAAGAATTATTTCTCTACACTCCTGGAAATTACTGGTTACCCTCCTCAAAAAAAAAAAAAATTGTAAGAAACATTACTGAACATTTAGGCATTCTGCCTATAGAGAACCTCAGCCCTCATAGAATTTCACCTGTAGGGTTTTCGCCCAGACCTCTGGTCTGATGCAGATGAAACAGAATAGATAACGTGAAAGTCAAATAATGAACCAGAGACCATTAACACCAGGCTTCGGACCATTAGTTTGAATAAGTAGTCCTCTTATAATTGGAAGGAACCTTGAAGGCCATCTAGGCAACAGCCTACTGCCCATTATAGCATCCCTGACTATTTCTCTCCCAGTCTCAATGAGAACAAGACCCTCCCTAGGTCCCAAGAGAGCCTCATTATCCTGAAGCTCTTGATTATTACACAGTTGTCTTATATTAATTTCACATTATAATTTATCCCCCTTCTGATCTTATTTATAATCTTCCTTTCCTGTGAAAGGCTTTCAGATCTTTGAAGATCCCTCTCATTGATTTTACCTAAGGACTTCTCACTTTTGGGTTAATCCCAAGTTCATGTAACCATTTACTGAGGTGGTTTCTAGATCTTTTACCTTCTCATTTATGTTTACCCGGATCACTCTCTCTTCTGATTTCTATGACGAAGTTCTTTATCATTATCCTAACTTGAACCTGCATGGAGACGCTAAGAATATGGCATATAGCTAGTTATGGCATTGGCTCACCAGACTTGGGAGGAGAGATAGAGAAGGTGGGAGCCAGAAACCAGTTGCAACAAACTTCGAGTTCTGTGTTTCAGCCCCATATCCAGATGGGTGCACAGTCTAACTTGAAGGTTTAGATGCCACTTCTTGTTGCCTTTGAGTCCTCCTCTGCAAACAGGGGCAATGGTACCATCACTAGCCTTGTTAGGGTCGTGTGTGAGGAACAAATGTTTTGTTTTAATAGGTCTAAATAAGTCTTCTGGCCGCACATCATACAGTCTGTGTCCAATAAATGATAGTGTCTGCCAAGTAAACTCAAACAGCACATAAAATCAAACAGCACACAAAATTTGCCTTCCGTCTCCCTAACAGGAATATTGCAAATAGATTTGATGCAGTGGAGATTTTGTTTGTATTTCCTCAAATGTATATGTCTAAATTTTCTTTTTCTCCATGGGCGGTTCTTAATTCTTGCAGGTAACATGTAGGGTGGCCCTGGGGCTTCCTTCCACAGTAGCATGGTGGGAGGTCACTTCTCCTAATTTCATCTTCTTCCTTTAGCTGTGACTTGGGATTCAGCCTGGCGAGGAACCACACCTTTAGCTGCTTCTCTTCCTCCAAGAACAAGAGCTATGAGCACAGAGGATGTGGCACTAGGGCCCAGGTGGTGTCTCCTGCCTGTCGCTCTAAACCAGCATTCCTCCCTTGTCCTTTGGGTACAGAGAGCTGCTGCTGGACATATGTTCCATCAGCCGTGTGGGTTGGGAAAGAGGATAGACAATAAACTCTGCTCTACTCAGAGCTGCTGAGTCAGTTCCTCAGAAACAAGGCCCCTTCAAATCCTCTACAAAACCAGGGCTGAGCAGTAACCTTGGAGCTGCAGTGAGGGGGGAAGGGGGAGCAAGGAATTTGTGTCTCTTCCCGTCTACTCACAATGTCGCTTGCATTTCTCATGCTCAGAATCTGCTGGGTTTGTTTCTCCATCTAGGAGTACCTAGAAGAGATAACACTTCTTCGTTCTCTAATACAAATAAAGAGACTGAAAGATATTAGCTTTTAACTTCCATTAAAATGTTAGAGATGGGGCCTCCATGGTGGTACAAGGGGTTAAGTCACAGCACTATGAAGCTGTCAGCCGCTGCTGCAGCACAAGTTCAATCCCTAGCCAAGGAGCTGACCCACATGCACATGTCTCGCCCACTGCTCCCCTCAGCTCAGTGTATTTCAGTCCATCTGCCTGTTCTGCTCCCCACTCTGTCTCTGGTGAATCCTCTTACCCTCTGCACCTGTGGCCTAAACCCCAGTTCTTGTATACATAAATAAATCTTTAAAAACAAAAGAAAAAGGTTAGAGAGAGCAGAATACATACAATCACACGCGCATTTTTTTTTCATTTTTTGAGTCTTTGATATGTCCACATAAATAATCCATTCCTCTGCCCTAAAGCCTGAGCAAGACATGTGAAAATTTCTTTATATGTTACATTCAGAGGTGTTAATTGAATGATTAAAACTTGGAAAAAATTAATGTTTATGCTATTTTTATTTTTAATATTTGCAGCAAGTTCTGTGATGTAGTTGGCTTCACTCCTAGAATTCAGAATTAAAATCCTAATCAGGATTTTAGTACTAATTGTTTTTCCTGTCGTTACTCAGTTGACAGGCTCTCTGAGCTCTAGTTTTCCTATTAGTAGAAACAAAAGTGGGGTCTGTACTCTTGTTGACCCTGGAGGAATTGATTTTATTTCATTTGGCTCTTGTTGTTTTTTTAGTTGCAGTAACATTGGTTTACAACATTGTATATGATTTATTTTTTGTAATTTTTTTTCATTTTCCTGCTTTTTCTTTAATACAGTTGCAACTTACATGATATACCCCCGTGAAACTCCCATCACCAACTCACCCGTGCACCATCACCCATAGTCCCCTGTGCTCTTCCCCTCCATTTTGTTCCTTCCTCCTCCTCCTTCCCTTGGGAATTTCACTGGTTTAGAGTTTTCTGTTGATTTAGATTTTTTTATTTATTGTCATTGATTTTTTTCCCCTTAGTCCCTTGTTTGTTTCCTCTACAGTCCTCCTATAAGTGACACCATCTGGTATTTTTCCTTTTCTTTCTGGCCTATTTCATTCAGCATAATCCCTTCTGGCCCTGAAGGAATTTTAGAAAGTATTTTAAGGGATTGATCTTTAAACGAGCCTTTCCCTTCGCAATGAAAGGCAACTTCATACTATAGTTGCTTAGGTCCAAAATCTTGGGGTCCCCTTTGACCACTTTCCTTCTCTCATACACCTTGTCTGATGGGTCAACAAATCCATCATATCTACATTAGAAGTGTCCCTGGGACAGCCACAACCTGCCTGCCTCTGCCCCTCCCATGTCCCTCACCTGGTTTACTGTAGTTCTTCCTACATGGTCACCTGCTTCCCTCCTGCCCCTTCAGCCTACCCCAAACACAACGTTTAACAGAAGTCAGCTCACGACTGTGTTTATTCTCAAGGGCGGCCTAATAATGTGCCACAGACTGACTAGCTCGGACAATAGGAATTAACTTTCTCACGGCTCTGGAGGTTTAGTTTTTCCTCTCTCTCTTCCTGGTGTCTGCATGTGTGCCTGCAAGAACACCAGTCATCTGGTTAGAAGCAACGCTCATGACCTCCTTCTACCTTCATTACTCCATTAAAGGTCCTACCTCCAAATATAGTCACATCTAGGCACTGGAGCTAAGATTTCAATGTATGCATTTGGGGCAGGGGGAGGGAACACTGTTCAGCACAAAAGGGTAACTGCCCAGAAGCCCCTGTCCTCCCTGCCTGCACCCACTGCTCTCAGCATTGCTCAGTGTCTCCCAGCACGACAGCCTCTACCCTTCTCAAAGCCGTGGGCAAGCTGGGTGCCCTCCTGACAAAGGACCTCTGGCTTTCCCTTGGTCTTCCTGACAGATGGGAAAGTCTGCTCCCCAACCCAACGCAAGTCTCTACTCAGATGTCTCTCAGAGAAGCCCTCCCTGAGCTCCCTATTTAAAAATTGTAACCCTCCTCCCAATACGTCTGTGCTCCCACCCATCTCTCTGCTTTTCATAGCATTTTTCACCATCTCACATTCTGCATCATTTGACTTTCATTTTTTTATTGCTCTTCTCCTCTGATAACCATATAGTCAGTGGCAAAAAAATGTTTTGTTCATGACTGTATCCTGAGTGCCTAGGACAGGGCTTGGTTTGTAAGTACTAAAGGTGCTCAGTAAATATTTGAATGAATGTGTATGCCCCCCACCCCCGGAACAGCTGGGGTTTTCTTTTCATTCTTCACATATTTTTGTTTTGCTGTTGAGCTGTGACTTCTCAAAAAACGTATGTAATATAAATATTAAGTGGTGTTGGTGGTAGGGAGAACATGACTAATACTTTATATTAATTTTTTATAACTTAGAATTTTGATCTTAAATTTTTCTGAACAAAAAGTCTACTTTTTTTTCAAGACCGTATTAAAATGCCACTCAATCTGTAGCCCCTTCTAGGGTGCCCCCGCTGGGCTGCATCCACCTGCACAAATTCCTTTGCATTAGGGTGTTTATATGCTCTTCAAAGATGGGCAGGACCATCCTCATTTCCTCATTCAACCACTAGTCCACCAGAGCCTTGTGTAGAAGTAGTCAGTAAATATTTATTAGATGAATTTTATTAAAAGTTTTTCTGGCCCTTGGCATACAAACTGAATCTATGATTATAATTAATGTTTTATTAGAAATGCTCCTGATTTTAGAAATAGATTTGAACTGTGGTTGCACTCCCGATACCACTATTGAGTTTTACAAGTTCTGTTTGTTTTTGCAGATACTAGAACCAAACTAAAAGAACCCTCAAAAAAATTTTTATTTATATATATTTGACATCAATTGTAATCCCCATGTATTCCCCATCATCATATCACCAGTGCACCATCACCTCAGTCCCCCGTGCTCCCATCTGCCCTCAACCCTCCCATCTCCCCACCTAGTGTCCCCAATTTGTCCTTGTGTTTTCATTTTTGGTTTTTGTGTCTTTATTGTTATTATTATTATTAGAACCCTCAAAAATTAAACCTAAGTCTTTGCTTGTCACGTGTAGAATTGAAGATTTTCTAATTTTGACTACGAACTTTGCCCATCACAGCTCACTGTCCCTCATTTCATTCTCTAGGAATCCACAAACATGATAAGGTGAGGAAATGGTTGTCCACTACTCCTCTAGCAAATTGTTGTCTGTCCAACTATCTTCAATATCCTTGGTCTAAAGCTAAAAATTACAATTTAAAATTTTACACTAAGACCTGAAAGATGGGAACAGCCAGTTGAAGGAACAGACGGGCAATGAGGGAGCATCTCAGGCAGGTTAAGAAGGAGGTTAGTTAAGTGTGTGCCACGCGAACCACACAGAAAGAGTCATGGAAATCTCTGGGCTTAAACTACAAAGGCAAAATAGTTTGTGTTCCTATTGTTACTCATTTCTATTAACAACCAGTTGATCTTCTTAATGGTGTTTTCACCCATTGGGTTTTGGTTTAAGAAATAGTTTCTTACTTTTAATTTCACAGAGATGAATGTATTAACTATATATGGACCTTAAAGATGAACAAATAAATAGAATTCTAATAAAAACATTCTTCCTCTACCTTTTCCTATCCCAGATAGGAACACATAGATCTGATATTTGCCAGGAGAAAATTTTGTGCAATCACTGACACTAAAGATTAGTAAACCTTGAGTGAAATGTGGGCCCTGCAAAGAAAAAGGAAATATTTGTGTGTTTAGCAAATGAAGGATTGAACAGGTTTTTTTGGTACCTTTCTAGACCTTTTCTGCATTTGATGCTGGCAATAAAGCTGTGGACACCTGGCTTCAGAAAAAAATAGAGCACCTGGAGCTCAGATTTGGTTGGTAGCATGGAAGAGTGAACCAGGGTCGGAGAGGAGGAGGGATGGAAGAAAGTGTGTGGGAGGAGGGGGCAGCTACATTTAAACTGAAATCTGGAAGAGAAATAACCAGATGAAGAGGGGAAAAGGAGAGAACATTCAGGCAGATTAGATGAAGGAATGATATACTCTTTTCACATACATCATGAAATTTTTTCTAAGGCAAGAAGTTAGCAGTTATTCTACTAAGTTTTTAAGAGGACCAGCCATGGAGAATGTGATGAATGAAAAACACAGAGATCTTCAAGAGAAATTAGAATGAGAGCTGTCTTCCGTGGATTGCTCCAGTACTCATGGTTTACACCAGGCAACGGTCCTCTTCTTTGACTCCATGTGGGAAATACTTAGATAAGCTGTTAATTCTTTTTTTTCTCTTTATTTGATAAGCTGTTAATTCTAATGTGAATTTGTTTAGAAATCGAATGATTTGACCTCTCCTGAGGTGTTAGAAATACGTCTGTGTTAACCCATATAATCCAACCAACAGTGGTCAACCAGACCGAGAAAGTTTACAAGAATCATCTTGAATTCTTTTTTTTTTAATTTCATTTTCATTTATGCATACAAGAGATGGGGTAGGGGCTGGAGGCACAGAGAAGTCAGGGAGGGCAGTGAGAGGATTCATCAGAGATAGAGCTGGGAGTAGAACAGGCAGATGGACTGAAAAACACTGCTGAGGGGAGCAGCGGGCGAGGCAGGAGAGATCAGCTGTTGTGGGTCCTCTCTCCTGCGGGCCTGGGATAGAATTTGCCCTGCAGTGCTGCAGAAGCCTCACAGTGTGGTGCTCAACCCCTTGCACCATCAGGGAAGCCCAGAATCATCTTGAATTCCTAACAAAAATTTTTGAGCACTGCATGCCAAGCATTGTGAAAAATATATAATTAGTAACAAACACATATGGTTGGTTTTACCTATAAAATAATAGTATTGGTAGGTTCAGATATATATAAATTTTATTTGTTTATAATATCCCCACTTTTATAATTCTATATTAGCCAGGGAGTAAATTACTTCCTGTCAAGAGCATTGAAAAAGAAATCATTCCAACACTGGGAGGGAGAAATTGAACCAGTAGTCCCCCAAATCCATTTAATCCCTAAAATTCTATTATTCCAGTTATTTTAGCCCTTTCAAAGAGCACAATTCATTTATAATGCTAGTATAAATACATTTCATGGTGACAATTACTTTTCTTCATGTGGCCTACAGGGTCACAGAGAATTCTAAAGAATGATTCTTAGTCCTGAACTAGATAATCCCCAGGGTTTCTTTTAGCCTTAAGGCCTAACATAATTACTACTTGGCTTATGTTAATAGTGTTTCTACCTGCAAATCTGAGTGTTCCGTGGTGATAAGCAGATATGCATTAATGTCCTAGTGGGATCAAATTAAATACCTAAATGTTATTTGCCTGAGAAGTGGCATTTATTTGAATTAGTTCAGTATTTTGCTCAGGATATAGCAAAATGATGTATTTTTAAATGAACTTTTTTTTCCAGGGAAAGGTTTATTTTAGAATTGATGAACATTTCTTCAAAATCTCATGAAACTCTTGTTAGTCACTTTGTTCCTGACTCCTTGGGACCTCCTACTTTGGGGCAGTTATTTGATTTTAAAACGTACACTTTTTTAATCTCTAAGTGACTAGATGTAGACATGTTTTGCAATTTAATTGCTGTTCCTAGGGGCTGAGAAGACTGCAGGGAAAGGGAATGTCATTGTGGGCAAGACTCAGCCTCCCTGCAGGGTGGGGGCAAGCTGGTTAAAGGAAGATTGAAACAAGGCAGTGCAAACCATTAACATCTTTGAGGGCCTTAAGAGGATTAAGAAAGAAATGTCTTTTCAAGAGAGAAAATCTGCCCCTGAATTCCTGTGTATACCTCAGTAGAACCCTGTCCCTGCCCAATGTGTGAGATTCTTTGATCTCCTTGAAAACCAGGGGCCAGAAAGACTTGCAGGCAAAACGTATAAAAACACTATGACAAGTGTTTTAATAAATGAATAGATAAAATTCAGAGTGTCTGGTTTACTTAACCAATTGCCAGTGGTTAAGTATATCCATAGTTAAGAGCACAGTTAGTAACACCCAGGTTTACCAGCGCTCTCCACCAACCTTGTATACGCCAACCTTGTAGCAGCCTGGAGTGGGGTGAAGGGGTTTCTCCACTTAACTTTTGAGGAACCAGACACCAAGGTGCACATTTGGGGGAAGGCCTCGCTGGGACTCACATTAGGCCTCCTCACTCCATGTCCTGCCCTCCTGCCTGCACAAGAACCAGGCATGATCTTGGACAGTCCCTCATGTCCAGAAGCGAGGTATATGGAAAAACCACGCTATTTGGTTCTTCCCTCAGAAATGGAGAGTACTGGGAGTGGTCTGGCCTTCTTACAGTTGTATTCATCACATCCCATCCCGACAATAGTGTAGAAATGTGGGTCCCTGGCCCCTGGAAGAACGGAAAACATGTAGTGAGTGAATTAATTTAAATTCACTACCAACATGGAAAACCAGAAGCTCAAAACACATACTCTACTCAGGCCAGCTGAGAACCCTGGTCTGTATAGAGAAGGACATAGTTTCCTGCTGACTCAAGTCCTGCAAGAAAACAAAAGCTCTAATGTTGAGTTTCTTATCTTAGAAGGCTAATCCTAGGGCACGGTCAGACACAATGTATGCCTGCTTTCTTAAAATGAAACTGATGAACTGTTTTCTCCGATTTCAGTGGTTATTCCTGTCATTTTGCAGCCTCAGGCACTGCAATTTGTAGCATAATTTCTCACACATTTTTGGTCTCCAAGAAAATGGTTGATTGTTCTCTCTCCCTCTGAAGTCATCATAACTTGCGCAGACAAAATTACAAAAGCTTTTCCTGTTGAAGTTTAATTTCATTTCAGTGTCATATTGGTAGATAATAAATTATCTCTATCCTTTGAGGGAGTAATGCCTTTATTTTTTTTCATTTTTAACAATTGTTACATTTGAAATCAGATGCCAAAAAGCAATATCCCTTGATTACACATTTTTCTTTAGAAATGAGGGTGAGAGGGTTCTAAGTATTTTACAGGAAAATTAAGGATTTAAAATAAACAAATTTCCATTTCAAAACTGGCCCTGGTGCCTCACAGAGCTATGAGAGGTGTTGAATGACCTGCAGTCCCCCACCTTGGGTGCTCTGCTAGCATCTGCCAGATGTGGGTGATGAAGATAAAGTGATGATTATAAAGCTCCCTTGAAAACAACCCAAATGCTGCAGTGACCCTGAATTGTGGTAGATGTCTTGGCATCTGTACCTTTATGAATTATTAAAACTAGGTTGTCTTTCCCTCACCAGTAAGGAACGAGAAAGGTAAAGCAGACTCTTAATTTTCAAAGTCTAGGGATTCCTTAAAAAAAAATAAGTCATTTTAAATGTTGGGGTGAAGGAGGGCCAGATCTGAGGGGTGCTGTTGTGTTCTCAGTCTGCATGTCTCCTACCTGATGGAGTAGAGTCAAAGAAGAGAGTTGACGTTTCCACAAATAAGACTCATTAATTGTTGTTCTTGATGAAGGCACAACCAAGGACAAAGAGTAAAACTTTTCCCTTCTGTGACCTGTTATGGGGATTTAATGAGGGAGGATTTGAAATGTGTGCTTTTAATCAGGTTAGGACTGCCATTATGTCCTCAAGATTTCTGAACCCTATTTTTGGTGTGTCTATTAAGTGGCAGACCTCTACGTTGGGTAAACTTCAACTTATTCTTCCCTTTTCATTTGTTTTCATGAAGGAATATATTCAGTCTCTTCCATCCTCTGGGGAGAGAGCAAGTAGAAAATAATGTTCCTACACTCATACTGGTTAGTAGAGGAAGCAGATAATAAACCCATCAACACATATGCTGTGAAGTGGGCACCAAATTCAAATAAAGCAGGGCACTGAGAAGAGATGGTGGTGATGATTAATGTGGTCATAATAAATGCACTTTTTTCCTCCTTTTATTGGCAACACTCCATTATCTGAGCCTGGATTATCCAGTTTAATAATTATCCTCTCCTCTTACTTGCATCCTGTTGTCCTGGTATGCCCACTCTCCCCAGGCATGTGCTCCTTACACTAATCTTATTGAATCACCAAAGCCTAGAACTCAAACCAGCCTCTGTGTATAGTAACCACTCACTTTAGGGCTCCTAACAGCAAAATTCACAGCAAATGAGTAACTGTGTTCTGTCGGTGGCTATTGTACATGTTTTGCATTATACTGATAATTATATTCCATGTTTTTTTGAATTTGTGGTGCAAATTAAAGTTCTTAGTCACCATGCCAAGAAAATAATAGCATCCCTGGCTCTCTGGGAGAAAATGGAAAGAACATTGACCCTGGAGTGAGAAGACCAAGTTCGCATCCCCACTGTGATCATGACTAAGTGATCATTTATTTTCTCAGAGACATAACATCCTCACCCACAAAATCAAGATAACAATAGTCTACCTTCCTTTGCAAGGTTTTATGAAGATTAAATGAAATAATGAGCATTTACAAAACATTTTTATAAAACTAAAAAGGATCATTATTGACATTTTGAAAGATGCCCTGCTTCTTCATCCTGGGCCCTGGAACCCCTGGTCTCCTTAATCCATAGAAAGGAAGAATCCAAAAATGGTGTAATAACTTTGCCAACATCTTGTAAATATCGTAGGTTTTTGCATGTTCATCTCTATTTTAAATTTTTAGGAAAAATACATCATTTATAGCTTACCTAGATGGGGGCAGAATCTTATCTTTCCTAGATGGGGGCAGAATCTGGGGACTTCAGTGGTTATTTAAGGTCATTACAGAATGTCATATAAGAACTCAACTGCCCATAATCAGATTGAACTCAGCAGCAGGGCATTAGACCTGCCCCCATACAACCGCCTATGTAGAAGCAGGAGCCTGCAATGATGCTTATCATCCTCTTCTTCCAGAACCTCCTCTCCCCACCATCACTCAGCCTATTCCTTAGTGCCAAATGGGTTTGATCATGTAATTCTCTCATCAAAAGACCT
>JAGFMF010011583.1:0-28940 GCA_019455555.1 Galemys pyrenaicus | reverse complement strand
CAAAAGACCTTTGAAGGGTCTCAGTTTGGTCTCAACTGGGTACACTCCACCTTTGTCTGCATCGACGGGGGGGGGGGGGGATGCCTCACAATCTTTCTCACCAATTCCTTTTATTATCCTTTGTTACTATTTTATGCCACAGGTCCAATCCCAACCTCACTCTAGCAGTGGTTTGACAACCTGGTAGTGTAGCATTGGGAAATGTAGTAGCCTTAAGCCCTGTTACATCTTCTGGGCACAAGCAATCCTGGGATGGAAGACACACAGGCACCTGGCTTTCTTCCTTGCATTAATCTCTGTGCCTTATCCCTTTGGGAACTCTTCTTAGGAAAGAACTCTAGGTCACTGTTTCCAAATTTTTAATTCTCCTTCCTTTTGACAGCAAGACTCAGAATCAGAGGTTTTAGTGAATTAAGTGACGGGAAAGCTAATATGGCATTTTCTGATCCAGGAGATTTTAATTCAAACATTCAATTGATTTTTCCATCAGATTCAAAAATGTGCATAGAAATGAAGCTGGAATATGAGGATAATTAATGATCAGCCTCGGTCTCTGAGAGGCTCGGTCAATGCGGATGGGGGAGAAGCTTAGACAGCATTACAACATAATGTTAACAGATGCTATAACAGAAGTGGAAACAGAGACTGTGAAAGCACAGAGAAGTGACTGATTTCCATTGGGAAAATCAGAAAAGACTTCTTAGATGTAATGGCATTGGAGCTATCCCTGAAGGATAAATTGATGCTCCAAGCCAGACTCTAAGGGGATGACAGGAGTATGTATGTATGTGGGGGGCGCCGGGGGGAGGTTGAAATGGGCTTGGGAAGTGACAAGTGGGTTTTATAACTGGAACCCTAGGCCTGTTACATAAAATAGTAACAAATGAAAATAAAAGGAATTGGTGAGAAAGATTGTGGGACACCCCCTCGTCGATGCAGACAAAGGTGGAGTGTACCCAGTTAACATCGAGACCCTTCAAAGGTCTTTTGATGAGAGAATTACATGATCAAACCCATTTGGCACTAAGGAATAGGCTGAGTGATGGTGGGGAGAGGAGGTTCTGGAAGAAGAGGATGATGTGCGCCATTGCAGGACTCCTGCTTCTGTGTAGGTGATGGTATGGGGACACTGGTAAGAGATCAGGTTCTAAAACCCTACTGCAAAGTTCAACAACTTACTCCTATAGCTGTGACATTGGCCATGCATCTCATTATTCCTCTCTAAAATGAGGAAGCAGGTGCCAGAATAACACCATTTTGTTCAATGCCATTTCATTATAACATTGATGAGAGAGAGAGATGACATAAATTTTTTGATTCCTGGCCGGGGCCAATATCTGTGTAGTTTGCTCTTTCTGCACAACTTTTCTCTGCATATTCTAGTTTTCTTCTCACATTCCAAAGATGTACACAGGAGCTTCAATGGCATATCTCAGTTATGCCAGTCTGAGTGTGTGTGTGTGTGTGTGTATGTCCTGTGATGGAAGGGGTTCTTCTCCAGTGTGGGTTCTTATCTTTCTCTCCGAGCTACTGGGATAATCTTTAGCCACCTGTGACCCTGAAAATGAATGAATGAATGGATGAATGAATATGAATTATTGTTTAATGTTAGAAGTGTCTTGGGTCTTTATTGAGAAGGTTTGTGATATTTTTGTGGTTGGAAATGTGGTATAAAAACATTACTCTTATTGATATCAATTAATGTTTGGTAAATTTGTTTCTTACTGTGTTGCTTAAAATCACAGTTTCCAAGAATCTATCAGTGATGTTAAGTAAAGATTTACCTTTCTGACAGGGTTTTTGTGAGACTTAAATCAATTAACACATGGCACCATGTGAGTGTTTTAAAATGTTAAGCTTTCTCATCAAGCATAGTAGCCTAGTAAGAGTTAGGGGAGGTTCCCTCTAGGAGGTCAGGAGGAGGGTCCTCTATGTTTACCTGTTTTAGTTTTAGTTTTATTTCCTAATCAGTCACCAGAGAAGAGAAAGAGTGAACATAACCAATGTGCAGTGAAACTCATTTGATTTCAAATGATAAGCAAACTAAATACTTAAACCCAAAGACTTTTAACCTGAACAACCTAGAATACATCTCATTATATCAGTCAGGAAATATATATATTTCCTCTGAGGATGTGACTGGTACTCTGAAAAATATGTTGACTTTGAGGTCACTAGAGTATCATTTTGTAAATCACTGATCTGTGCAACCTATTGAGAAAAGCTGCTTCACTCAAAGGTCCATGTGGGGCTCTTAAATTATGGGATAAATCCTCAGAGACCAGAGCAGGGCTATAAATAACTCATTGGTAGAACCCTAATATCAAAGCATGGATACAGTCCCAGAGTGCTAGCCTGAAACATGGCCAGTCAGGAACTTAGCAGATGGGATCTGACCAGTTCTTAACCTTTCAGCATATCTACAGATTACTGACAATCAATCCTGACAGTTGCTTTAGAAGAGACTCACGTGGTGTAACTCTCAATGCAGCAAGTAGCAAAGCCGATTTGGATGCTCTAGGTCAGTGTTTCCCAAATGGGTGATTTTCCCCTCAGGACATACAACAATGTCTGCAGATATTTTTGGTTGTCACAGATGGAGGAGATACCACTTGCATCTAGTAGAGACCAGGGTGCTGTCCAGCCTCCCACAATGCCCTGGACAGCCCCACCACAAAGAATTGTCTAGCCCAAAATGTCAGTCATGCCAAGGTTGAGAGAATCTGGTCTAGGTCATTTTTTAATGAAAATGTAATATCTGCATCATTGGTTTGTATAAATTGAGTTTAGGACAACATTTTATAAAAGTTTTAATGGTCACATTTATTTTATTGCAAGTTGTGATTAGCATATAAAACCTTCCTTACAAAGATATTATTGCTTAAGATGAGGCTAAAATAGAGTTTTAAGTGTTTTTAAGTGTTGAATTCAACTGACTATGATTAACTTTGTCTTTTAAAGTTGGCATTTTACAAAAACATGTAAATGCATTTTAAATATGGTACACACACAAAAATTAAGGAGTGTTGGATGATAGAGGTTTGGAAACACTGGTTTAGAACTAGGGTCAAAAAACTTTTTCTGTAAAGAAATGGATGACAACTAGTCAAGGTTCAGGCATACCTCCTCTGCCACTTCAGTGCCAGAGCAGCCTTGACAATGACAGAAGAGCCCATCACCATCATCATCCAACATCTAAGTTGAATTAATTAAACTCGGAGCCTCAGGTGTAGCCCAGCATTGGCCAAGTAGAACTCTACTGCTTACTCTAGTTGGTAAGATTTTAAAGTTTTCAAGTCAAGGCCATTTTTACATGTATTGACAAGGCATTTCCTCTGCCTTGCACACGTGCAGTCTGGAGAGGTTAATCCAAGTACACACTCTTTCAAATAGCACAATTCAGTTGTTTGATACACCATCTGTAAACAGTGGTTCAAATTCCAGCTTCTTCCTTTACTACTTCCATCCTCAAGGGCCTATTAACTACCCTCTCAGAACCTCAATTTCCTGCTTAATAAAATGAAGATATTGACACCTCTCATGCAGGGTTGACCTAAAGACTCAAATGAGATTCTGGATGTTTAAGTTTCTAGAACAAGGAATGACACAGTCAGTAAGTGGTTGCTTTGTTCACTCCCTCCTTTCCTTGTCTCCCTCAGTTCTTCCATATATTTGATGAGAATGCCCTTTCTGTCACTGAACCATTTATAAAAGTGCCAACCAAGTCAGGAGTCCTACAACATACCACAATATGCCTCCCTGAAAATAAAAAAATAATATCCTAATATGCTTTCAATATCAATGGCTATATTGAAATATACCTAAGTATTAGGGATTCCACTCCACATTTTTTTAATTCAGCAAGAACAAAAAGCAATTACTGAGCATCTGTTTTGTATCAGACATGGTTCGGCACCCACTATGAGCATGAATAATACATGGCCCTTACTTCACAAGGAGCCTACAGCTTGGTTGGGGAGGGGAAAGCTAGTAAGTAAACAGATGTTCACAATTTTCATAATTGTGGAATCTCCTGAGAACATAGGGAACTTGCCTGAGACAAGTATTAAAAGATAAATAGAAATGAACAACATAGAGATGGGCTGAGAGCACCTTCCAGACTGACAGCATGCTGAATGTTTTTGTGTGTGACAACGTAAGTTATATGGGGACAGAGGTGAGGAAGGGGAATGATGCTGGGTTAACATGGGTCAAATTGTACAAGGTTTTGCTTGTCGTGCTGTGTTTAAACTACAGCTTCTAGACTATTGGCTTTCACTTTTCTTTAGCAGTCAGGCCTTTTATTTAGAGCAAATCCTCTAAGTGACAACTCCACTATGTAAAACCAGCATTTTTAAGACTGACGTTTGACTGGGTGTTCCCCTGACGTTTGACTGGGTGTTCCCCTTTGAACCACAACCACCAGGGGTGGAGGCCCAGGATAATAAGGTGCTGCGTTGAAGTTGATTTAGTTCATTGCCTTGAGTAGCATAATAGCCCATAGTGTGTTAAATGGCTTTTCCATCTGTGTCACGCTGTAGCACTGGTTTTGTAGACTAGGCAGGTTTTCAGAATTTGAAGGCATGAAACAACTAGCTCTGAGCTTTATAAAGTTGCTTGACAACCATGTGGAAAGTAGAACAAAACCGAGCTTTCAAGCCAATAGGAAGGCCATTTCTAAAAGCAACAGGTGAGGGCCTCATTCAAGGCCATGCCAAGGACACACTTCACATGCACCATCCCTGCTAAACAGGCATGATTTACTCAGTTTTGCCAAAGAAAACTAAGGCTCAAAGAAGTTAAATGATTTTCCCAGTGTCAAGAAATGCTAAATGGTAAAAATTAGATTCAAAGCTATATTTTGACTCCTGCAACTGAGATCCCATTAAGACCTTTCCAGCCTCCTTCTCAGCTAACTCTTCTGTCTTCATCTGTCTTTTCTTGTTGCCCTGTAGTTCTGCAGAGTTACCACATGTGTGGGGTTACCTATGGATTTGTCTTCCTCTCAGCACTTTCTTGACACATAGTTGACGGTCCATGAATATTTACTAATAAAATGTTTCAAAGTCCTTTTCTTGGACTCACCTAGCTTCCTGGAGAATAAAACCTCCCTCTCCTTATAGGAGATGAAACCTCCTGTCGAGGGCTGGGTTCACTCCAGAATGACGACCTGGTATACCAGGTGTGGTCAACAGCTGTTGCCGTGGTGACCCTGAAGCAGTTACGGACCACATGAGGTCCCTGTTTTACAAGGCTCGTAGCATGCTATCTGGTACCACCAAAGCAGCGGCGGACTCTGCTTATAACCCCTATCTCCTCAGTCCCCTGACAGACTCCTTGTTAGGCTGCCTCTTATCTTCCTTTCTCTTTCTCTATTCTCTTGAGGCAATTTGCAGCCTCCTACCTGAAGGAAAACTCTATTCTTTCTGGTTTCCAACTTTTTTCTCCCTCAAAATAATCTTCCAACCAGACAAAAATATCTATGGAATGCTTTTCAACCCTCGCTCCTATTATAGTCCCATCTTTGTACCTTTGTAGAAACCATTACACTGTAAGTGGGGACATTAAACATCATCTGTATTTGGGGATAGGAAAAGTCAACGGTGGGAAAAACATAAGGCTCTTCCATCCCAGACCCCTTATTCCCAATGTAGAAATTCAAGCTGGTTAGATTATGGTGGGCTTATGGAAGGGCTGCCTTTGGGGGGGAGGGCAGTAAGTCCCCAGTGACTCACCTTTCAGTCCACTGTATTTGTCACGCCGCCCTCTGCTCTCATAGCCATTTGTATTAAATTAGAAGGGAAATGAACCCCTTAAACTGCTAATATCTATTAAGATGCCACACTTTTGTAAATATGGTTGAAAGGATTTTATTTAAGTGATTTAGTTCATTGCCTCAAACATCATAGCTCATAATGTGTTAACTTTATTTTCTATTTGTGTTATTGAAGAGTTATGTGAAAAATACAAAGAGAAAAACAACTCTTTGGAAACAATGGAAGGAAGAAAGTTAATTAACTTTAAATTAGACTTAGCAATCATTTGAAATATAATTGAAAGTTTCTAAGGAGACTATCATGTATTCATTTCTCACAAGGAAGATTATTCTTCTGGATATAAAGTATTCCAATGTAAAATGTATTGATATAGTATAACCTCACACTCCATATCCTTTAAATGGCAATGTCTTTTGGATGGCAAAATGCACTGAGTTCCCTGTGTTTAGAAATTCCTTAAATGATAGATACAAATTCTATTTGTAGATATTCTGAAAAAATAATTTTAATATTTAACTATATGTTTCTGCTCCATTATTTTTGCTGGACTTCATTCAGAATCTATCAAAAAAGGATTCTAAATTGCTTTAGGCACCCACTGTAGACTCTATTAAGAAAATAACTACTTTATTTTCTTTATTTTTGATGATATGCATCTACTCATTTTCTCACCATGACTTTCTATGGCTTTTATTATGAAGCAAAATACATTTTAATTAAAAAATATTTTATCTGAGCTGACTCAACCTAAGAGGTAAAACCGAGACAGTCATCATCGTTGCTTCTCAGAAAATTGACCTTCAGAAACTCCAAGCTGTGGCTGCTGAGGATCTGACAATCGTCCTTGGGAAAGAACTTTCTCTTAGTCACCCTTGACCTTGCCCACCCTCACATGCATGCATGGGTCTTCAGCCTTTGGCCATACTTCTCTTTCTCTGTATCTCATCTATGACATTTCACATGCTCTCTCCCACTCTCCCGCCCTCGGCGCCTCGCGAGCATGCTGCATGGTTTGTAAAGCGAGACCATCACACCTTGCCTCTTTCTTTTCTGAATCACTAGTTTCACCATCAAGGGAAAATCCTTATCCTGTGAGGAATGTGATTGCAATTGAACCTACCTTTGGCACTTGGAGATGTTGATCTTAACCAGAAATATCTGTGGCATTAGAAATTTTTCTAGCTTTTGCTAGAAATCATTTTAGGTGTATGGCTCAGTGGCATTAAGTTCATTCACATTGTGGAGCAGCCACCAGTCACCATCAGCCCCTGGGAATTAAATTTCTCATTCCATATTCTCATGTTGCGGCCATCAAGAGGAAACTCTGATGTCCTAAAAAGTTTAGCTGTAAAGTGAGACATGAGACCTGAATTGTAGGGTAGCCCTTTTGTCTCCAGGAACTGGACAAGTGAGTTTTTAAAAGGTTCCAGTGCACATCTGTGACATTAGTCAGAATGAATGTCTTCTTTCCTCTCTCTCTCAACAGCTCTGAGCAGCGCGTCCCCTGTGCCACTTCTTACCATAGCTCTGGTTTGCACTCGGCTGACGGTGTCACAAAAGCAGGACCTCTGGGCCTTCCGGAAATAAGACAAGTGCCAACTGTTGTGATTGAATGTGATGACAATAAAGAAAATGTGCCTCATGAATCAGACTACGAAGACTCTTCTTGCCTCTACACAAGAGAGGAGGAGGAGGACGAGGAGGACGAGGAGGACGACAGCTCGTTGTACACCAGTGCGTGCATCACAGCTCCCTGGGGGGCGGGTATGGTTTCATGGAAAGGGCTGTCAGAGTTGTCTCAGACTCTAGGTTCTAACCCAGGGTCTGGTGTCAGCGGGCCCTAGTTCAGGGAGCAGCCCGATTAACCCCTCTGGGCCACAGTTTCTTCACTTTACTGATGGATAAAAAGTGGCAGAAGGTAAATGTCCTCTAAACATCCTCACAGCTATAAACATTGCTAAACCGCCTGCTCCCTCTTTAAATGGCTCTTTCTTCGATTGCTTCCCTTAAGATGTAACCTCCTTCCTCCAAAAAGAAGAGAGGGAGCCCTAAAGCTTGGTTCTAGTTTATAAGATACTCAAACATGCTAATCATTATGGGCACACCAAATTCATTTGTAGCCCTACTTTAGGGTGTTCTATGGCCTCTAAATATGCTAGAGAAGATAGGAAGAAAGCAAAGTTAAAAATCTGTCACTCTGGTCAGAAATGATAAATAGGTCCTCCCTGGTGGCCTAGGGGTTAAGTCCCAGCACTATCACTGCTACAGCCCGAGTTCACTCCCTGGCAGGGAGCTGACCCACATGCCGCAGCAGACCTCTCCTGTCTCCCCCACTCTCCCCTCAGCAGTGCATCCCAGTAGATCCTCACGTTCTGCTCCCCACTCTGTCTCTGGTGAGTCCTCTCACCCTCCACACCCCTGACCTACTCCCCAGTTCTTCTACTAAGTAAGTAAGTGAATAATCTTTTTTTAAAATGATGAATAAATTTTAGTTATGTGAATATAGACTGATATTTGGTCAGCCTTTTAATAAGAGAATTTATATTATGGTGACCTTTTACTGAATATGCACTGTGTGTCTGACAACATGCAAACATTTTATTCTCATATCTGCATCTTACAATAACTGGTGACACAGACACCACCCCCTTCTTTTACAGATAAGAGAACAAAATAAAGATGCAAGGGGCTTGCTCAGAACTTCACATATGTAAGTGGTCGTGCTGGGATTTGATGCCGATTAAGCCTAGTTCCAAAGCCCACAGTCTAAAATGAGTGGAGGGAAAAAAAGATGAACTCCACTAAGTAAAATCCAAAGGAATCCCTCAAGTTTGCTGTTTCCCAGTCTTTTCTTGCTTTACGCTTCCCAGACTTCAGATTGCTTGCTAAATTTGAGAGCTGGCAGGAATCCTGGTGAACAGTGAAATGATCAAAATAATGTCGAGCACTTCATAATGTCAAAGGCCCCCCTGATGGCTGAATGGAAGGAGCAGCTGCTCAGCCTCCGGTCACCATTCCTTGCCCAGAGAATAAAGCGTTTCAGAGCAGGGCTTCTCAGCCTCCATACGATGGACGCTTTTCACCGATAACTGTTTGTCTTGGGGACCATCTGTGTGAGTAGGATGTTTAGTAGCATGCCCGGCTCCACCCACTAGATGCTGGGTGCAATCTCCCCCTCAAGCCCCAGTTTCAACAAGCAAAAATGTCTATAGACTTTGCCCAGTGTCCCCTGGGGGTGAGATCGGGGGTGCAAAATGACTCTAATTTAGATCTGTGAGTTTATACTAGATGCAAGAAAGCCCTGCCCTGGCCTCTCAGACTCTCATGTTAAAAAGAAGAAACAATCTCATCTCAAAATATTGCCTTAGAAAGACCACACATCCACTCCTGCTCCAAACTGACCCCACTATCCCTGTCCGGCTTTATGTCCCTATAGCCCAGTGCTGCTGGCGCTTTGCCCTGCCAGCACCACTCTCCTCTGTGAAGCTTTCCTAGTCACTGCACCTCTGCCCTGCATTCTGTTGCACCTACTGTCTGTCCTGCCCTCCTCTGTGATGAGAGACCCATCACCAGTCCCCATCCTACCCACGCCTACTACATTGTGGGGGCCTAGAAGAGGCAGGCTGCAGGAACTCTGTGGAAATGTCCTTTGTGGCCTTAACTGCTCTCAGGGGTAAACCCTCGGTGTATATCTCACTGCCTTTTACCTCAGGGCTCATGCCCAGCCCTCTGGAACCCAGGCAGGTTCGAGTAGATGTTATTAACTCGCTTCTCTCTTCTGCAGGCTCCTTGGCCATGAAGGTATGCAGGAAGGACTCCTTAGCCATCAAACTCAGCAACAGACCCTCCAAGCGAGAGCTCGAAGAAAAGAACATCCTTCCCAGGCAGACAGATGAAGAGAGACTGGAGCTCAGACAGCAGATTGGGACCAAGCTAACCAGGTAGGACAGCAGAACCACCAACTACACATATTTGCATAGAAGTACCCAGGCTCCATCCCCAGGTCTGGCATAAGTGTGTCTTGAATAACTTACAGCAGAAAGCCAATGGAGAACATTCCATTTCTTCTCAGTGTTGCTTCTATTGTCCTTTGCCCATTCCAACATCTTGGAAATTTCATGTGATTAAGGGTTCAGGGAATAGCTGAGGCAAGTTTGCAAGGAGAAGAACCAGCAGCAGAAAAATCATCACTGAGGGCCTATATACAATTGAACTGAGGACCTATATACATAGAAGTTGGAGTTTGATTAAGCACCAGGTTATCAAATAGATGTATTTGTCAGTATGCCATACAACTAGAAGAGGTCAGTGGTTATTCATATGCCTCATTACTTAACTGTGGCTCTTCTTGCCCTGTGTCTATGATGTTACAGACATAGGTGTAATGTATGTTATATTAATATATCAGATGCCTAGGTGTGTTTGTAACACAGGGCACATTTATATAGCATTAGCTAACATTCGTGGACCACCTATTAGTTGCCAGGACCCATACTAAACATTTTACATGTATTAAATATTTATATATTTTTGTGTAGATAAATATATATTTACATATATTACTTAATCTCTGAGCTTCCCTATGAACTAGAGATTCTTATGCCCATTTTAAAGATCAGCACATCAGGTGTATAGAACTTCATATAATGTGATCATATCCAGAGCACTCCTCTGGACACTGTGTTTCGCTGCCTCTCTAGAGTAGTTTGCACGTGAGCCCTTGCTTTGCCCCAGGTCCTGTGCTGAGTGCTGGGGCCAACGTCTAGAAGTCTCCCAGGGGCTTCACCTGACTCCCCTCTTACTACTTCCATAGCCTTGAGTAGATCACTTACTATGTTGGCCTGAGTTTTTGCATTTGTAAAATGAGTTCTAAGAATTACATGTAAGTCAAGTAAGACAGTCCCTTGCCCACAATAAAGTTATTATTTCATGTTCTCAGGTGAGGAAACTGGTACCTGAAGAGGTTCTAGAGGCATAAAGTCATCCAGCTCTGTGCGGGGATTCCTCCCTCCCACCTAAATCATTTTGTTACCTAAGGGCAGCTGCTTTCTCATAATTACCTTCATTTCCTCCTGGAAGACATCGTTGTAGTGACTCAAGGCTGTGTAAAGCGGTTGGTACTGATGGATGACTTGCCCATGTATCAGGCAGTATCAGAGAAATAGAATGAAAATTCCTAACTACTGCCCCTGCCCCCTCCACTCACAGCCCTCAGTCAACCAGAGCACCATCCATAAATTCATACCTCCATGACAGCAGCTCACAGCACCCTGGAGAGCCTGGCTATGCACCAGCCTTCCTTTGGCTGAACTGAACCTCTGTCCATGTAACTCCCTTTGGTCTTGTTCTCTTCCTTCTGCAGTCTCTCAAAGTATATTTGAAGACATAGTCCAGTGTCCTCAAGTCTCCTCTCCCAGACAACATATAGTCAAATCTTCTCTCTAGGGGGATGGATCTAGGTTTGGGCTGCTCTCAGAACCAGCTCATTCAATTTCATACCCCACACAAATAGCGTTATCCTTGGGGACTAGGAAAAATCAAGGGACCAGACCCAGCCCTTCTGCCCAAAGTTCAACTCCATCCCCAGTGTGGGCATGGAGTTATCTCCACTTGCCTTTTCCCAGCTTTTCTGCAGTACAAGTGGAGCCCCAGATATGTGAGGGGAAATGGAGTCAGCAAGCTGCCAGCACATCTGGTGCCCAGGGTACGCCATCTGTTGGAGACAGCAGGGAGAGAGGAAGATACACAGTGGCTGTGGTGCAGCTGGCCAGTTGTGTGTGGCTGGCTATTCTGTTTGTTCACTGTAGAGCTGTCTCATGTAAAAGTATATGACAGAGTGATAAATGCCATTGTTGCTCTAGAACATAGTCCCAAAGGGGAGAACACCTTTGACGAGCCCTTGTGTCTGAATCCACAGCCACATGTGGCACCTCCGTCCATGCACTGGAAGTTCTCTGTATTTGAAGCTTTATCCTTGTAAATATACCATTTCCTAACCCTTCCTATTCTAGCAATACTTAGACACTGCTTAGAAGACATAAAAGCCATGGAAGGGTTACCGTAGTGTGCATCCATCCCCAGCCTTGTCACCCCAGTCATGAGAAGGAGAAGATACCTTAATCAGCGAGAGAGGAGAGCAGAGGGGACTCAGTTGTATACACTCAAGGTGTTAAATAGGCCTATGTGCTGGCTCTAAATCACCTCATCTTTGCTCAGTCTTTTAGCTGGGGGGGTTATTTCTTTCATCTAAGACCCTTGGCTCTCCAGCTAGATGGAAGGAAGGGGGTCTGGAAGAGAGGACATTGAGCATGTTTAGCTGGTTGAAAGGTCATACATCAGTGGACAAGCCAAACCTGCATCGCAAGGTCTGTTTTTAAGGAAGTATAGCCACTGATTTATAGACAATGAATTTTAAGGACTGTTTCCTTCAAAATTAGAACCTAGCTCTGTGCTTCCAGCCACTTATTTACCCTGAAGTCTGGGCAGAAGGAATCTGGGACAGAATATGCCCCTGATGCAGAGAGAATCACCTAAGGTCAGGAGCTGTGGGTTCTGGATGTTTCTGTACTTTTCTAAGCCTCATTTGCTCTCTTGGGCCCTAATCCTCAGGGATTAGATTACGTCATTTGATCACTGGAAAATTGCAGCTTCATTATTATAAAAGAAAACCTAAAAGAATATAGGGATCTGGTGTTGAATTTGCATTTCTGATGCTCTGAGGCTGCAGCCTTCCCTGGTCACTTAGTGAAAATGGGTTGGATCTTCAGTCTGAGAGGATTGTCATCAGGTCTGCAGGCCTCCAGGAGAGAGCAAGATATAAACAAAACGCTAAGTTTTAATAGCATTAAAAACCAGTAATGCAGCATCCAAGAATAATCCCACATTGGGAGCAGGAATAGAAACACCAAATAAAATGATATTAAGCATTAAGGTAGAGTTTTTATAGAAGAATGTAAATTATATAAAATAATTCCATGTAAGATTCCATATAAGAATTCTGAAAATACTTTCTCATTGATGATTGGGCAGCCTCTCCTAAACCTTATCCACTCACTGGTCGTGTCGATGTTTTGGTAGTAAACAAAGGACTAAGGGGAAAAATAATCAATTACAATAAATTAAAAATCAAAATCAACAGACAACTATAAATCTGAGACATTCCCATGGGAAGAGGAAGGAGAAGAACAAACTGGGTAGAAGAGCACAAGGGACTATGGGGATGGGGCACAGGTGAACTGGTGATGAGAACTTCACGGGGATGAGAAATATACACTGTACAAAAATGTAAAATATATATAGAAAATTAAAATAAAAAAACAAACAACTATTTTGGTAAACCACCTCCTGGAAAGGCAAACATAAGACGTGTCAGCTGAGTGTTCACATCATTGCAAAGAACCAAGAAGTAAGCAAGGCGTCCACTCAAGTGTGGGGAATAGAAACAGAACTTCAATTTTAATGTGTTTTATATCATCCTCTCTAAGTCGGCTGGTCTGTTCTATATTTCATGCCCAGAATAGCAGCGCCATAGGCCCTGTGTAATATGTAAATAGGAAATGGCATACTTGGAAGAGCATGCTTAGATTTTTTTTTTTTTATGGAGTTCTCAAGCATAAAGCCGTGCATATCTGTGGTTCCTTTTTGAGGGCTACATGCTCAGGGCTTTTCATCTCCTAAAAACTCTGGTTAGTGGAAATGTACCTGACAAGGGAGTATTCTAAGGGGCCCTCAATTTGATCCCTATTTCAGCGACACAGGCAGTAAGCCAGGAGTATATCAGCTGCTGCCACTGCGCCACCTTCTGGGAATTGGAGGGAATTGCGGGGCCCTGCTTCCAGGCCTTAGAAAGGGCTCTTCAGATTCTTTGATCAAGATTTGAAAGAAAACTCAGACCAATGGAATAGAATCGAAAACCCAGAGACTACCCCCATACAAATATGTTAATTATCACCAAAGGAGCTACTGCCATCTAATAAAAAAAGACTAATAATCTTTAATAATCGGTACCAAAAAACATGGATAGCCACCAGTAAAAAAAAAAAGAAACAAGAAAAAGAAACAAGATCCTACCTACTTAATTACTTAATTCCATACACAAAAATTAATTCAAAATAACTATTTTGAATTCAAAGCACTATTTGAACTAATTAACTATTACATGCTCTCTCTCAAAGGGAACCTGTATATTCATTTTATTAAAAATTTCTATTTGTATATTGTGATTTTCCCATCAAATACAAATTTTCCCATCAAAAAAAAAAAAAAGATTAGAAAGATAACTCCACAGACCCTGGTGAGGGCAGGCCAGAAGGCAGCGTTCACTGACTAGCAAAAGAGCAAGAAAAGAGAGCTCCAGGGAGCCCTGTCTGGCATGCGAGACTTCCCAAGGTGCTTGGGTTAGGGTTCTCTCTAGGGTTTAGGGCTGGGGTTTTGAGAACACAGGAATGAAATTCTGTTGGCTGAGAAATCAAAGAAAGTAGAATTGACGAAGGTCCGTTTTGTCTTTCTGAGTGTGGTTAATTTATTGTTGCTAATTGTGCGCACCAGTCAGTTATCTGTCTCATGGGTGAACAGCATATGGAGGCTGTGTGCCCGAAGCTCCACTTTGAACCAGTCTGGCCTCAGGGTCTACAACTCTTTTCCTTTATGTAAAACAGCTAACCTGATAAGCTGTAAGGCCCAGGAATACACAGGCTGGGGAAAAACAATGATAAAAGCCATGACCCAAGGAAATTCATGCCAGCAGATATCCAGACCTAGGGTCACCAGATTTGTTTAACCTCTTCTTTACTCAGGGCCCTTCCTGTCTCAGAAATATAGAAGTTCAGCACAACCCCTCACCCCACTAGGACCCCAACAAATGCAAGACCTTACTGCTTTCCTGTGGGTCGCTTCTCTGATCCTTCAAGCTGAGGTCTAGGAAGTGATCAGCCTCATTACATGATCATAGCTCTCAGATCCACATCTACTGCCCTTTATTTATAAGGCATTTTTTTCTAATTTATTTTATTTATTTATGCATTTAAGAACTGAGATGTAGGCCAGAGATGTGGGGATTGAGAGGAGTCACCAGAGACAGAGTGGGGAGCAGAACAGATGAATCTATTGAAATACACTGCTGAGGGAAGCAGTGGGCAAGACAGGAAATGTCTGCTGAGCCATGTGGGACACCTCCCTGGCCAGGGATCAAACTGAGGCCACAGTGGCTGGCTCAATAGTGCTGAGACTTTAACCACCAGGGAGGCCCCATTTTAAAAGCTTTTTATTCCACTCAAAGTATAATTGATAAACATGACTCTATTTTTTTGAAATCTAGTTTAACACCACTTCCAAAATCATTATTTAAGAAATTAGACATGGAGACCTGCTCCTCAATGTAAGTAGCGAGGTGGACCATCAGTGCCAACAGCGCTGGCCCCTCTCCACTTTACAGCCCAGGGCTTTGATAGATAGGTAAAGAAATGGAACACCCCCTCCTACCCTCTGCCTCCTGAGAATGGAACTCAAGACCACTGGGAATAGGACTTTTAGGGACTAACGAGAAGTCTGATACCTAAAAATGTCTGTTTCTAAAGCGTCCTGTATCCAGCAAATGTTCTGTAAGTATTGCTAATTATAAAAAGGAAGGAGCTAAGACACTGAGTCAGGGGCTAATCATGGCTGCTCACCAGCCAGGGCTCCTAGGCCTTCTCTTAAGAAACAGCTTTTCAGACCCAGCTGCCCAGTCCTCTCCAACTGAGAGCCTCTCACTCTGTCCCCCATGTAATGATTGGATAGGACAGAGAGAGAAAAGCCCTGGGAAGAAAAACAAAATGGGCGTTGCCTTGCAGTACATGTAGGAGTATGTAATCTAAATTAAGCTCAGGAGTAAATGAGGATACACCAGTCTGCCTCCCCAACACACTTGTTTCCCTAAAATATCGCTTCACCTTAAAATATCATCCTCCCACCTAGGGGTGAACTGTCACCATCATTTTTTGTAGTCATGACCAACCGGAACTTTCTCAGCACCCTCCTGAGCTGGAACAGGCAGAGCCCCTCCTTAGTCACAGTCACCTCCAGACAGGAGCCATTGGAGGCCTCACTTATGTGGGAAGGGATGTCTCTCCTTGCGATGTCCTTTGCCAAAACCAGGTCTAACCAGTGATTCAGTCCACTCACCTGTGAATATCCCCAATGACTGGAGAAAGAGAGTCATTTAACTTAAAGTTCTTGGAGTATCAATTCTACAAGGGACTGAGGTGATGGTGCATGGATGAAATGGTGATGGGAACTCCCTGGGGAATACAAATGATGTCAAATATAATTAAATGAATCTTTAAAAAAAGATTTATTTATTTATGAATAGAAGGACTGGGGTATAGGCCAGAGATGAGGGGAGTGAGAGGATTCACCAGAGACAGAGTGGGGAACAGAACAGGCAGAGTGACTAAAATACACTGCTGAGGGGAGCAGTAAGCAAGGCAGGAGAGGTCTGCTGTGCCATGTGGGTCTCCTTCCTGGCCAGGGATTGAACTCACGCTGCTGTGCCACAGATGCTTCACAGTGTGGCACTCAACTCACTGTGCCACCAGAGAGGCCCAAGTATTAATTTCTTAACAAAGTGACTACAAACTGGAGTCTGTAGTCTCATAGTTGTAGAGAAGTCCGAGATCAAGGTGTCTGCAACCCTCAGGGTTGGTTCCCTGTGAGGGCTCTGAGGGAGAAGCTGTTCCAGTCCTCTTCCTGCCTCTGGGGTTTGCTAACTGTCTTGGCATTTCTGGGATAACAGGTGCATCATGTGATTTCTCCCTTCATCTTCACTCTTTCCACATGTACTGTGTTTTTGCTCAAATTCACTTTTTTTATAAGGAAAACAGTTGTTTTGGACTAGGATCTACCTGGTGACCTGCTTTTAACTTGACACCTCTATAAAGACCCTGTCTCCAGATAAGGTCACTTTCTGAGCTAATAGAGGCTTTAGAACTTCAACATATGAATTTGGGGAACCACAGGTCAGCCCATAATATTTGAGGAAATACAAAATGGATTGACGTAAAGAAGGGTCACAACCTCGAATGTGTGAGGTCAGATAGATACTGAACATAAGTGAAACAGGCAGTTTGGAGATTGCTAATGCTATGTTAGGTGAAATGGAAAATCCACCTCTTCTCTAAAGGGGCCATCTCTGTTTAATACAGCCCCCTGTTATTTTGCAAAAATTAAGGACCAGTTTGTGAAATCTGGGGAAAAAAATCTATTTTCTTAGTGAAAATTCTAATTTTTTATAATGTTGGGCAAACCCAGAATATATTTATAACTGAATATAAATTCAGCCCAAGAACTACATCTCCCCTTGGGTTCCCTAGAGTTAATCTCTGACCTGGAAGTCATATTTTTCCTGTTAACAGCATAGTCATTCTATGGAAGTGGTACATATTTTGCTATGATAAGGCAGAGCTATTCTCTGTGATGTAAAAGAAGAGTGTACATATATGTATCAACATTTTGGAATTAGCACCTTGGAGGATCCACATTAATTTGAATGCAGTTATTTATGTGGATTGATCATTAAAGCAATACACCATATTTTAAAAAAGAATTACCAATCGGCTCTCTTAATCAAAACTCACTGGAGTTTTAAGTCAGATGGTTCTCAGAATGTTTCCAAATGATTACTGAACAATACAGTAAGTTGGATGAAGAAGTTGGTTGAAATATCTGTAACTGCTTCCATTAACTTCATATCCATGAGCCTGGGAATCTGAAGGTTTAAGGTTAAAGCATCTGGTGATTGTTAGTAGTTGGAATCTATAATTTTAAGGCATGGAAACTAGCACTAAGCACCATGTGGTAGATCAGATGTCAACCATCCCTAAATAAGTACCGACATTCTCCCTCTGCTCCCATCCTTACTCTTATCATTGCCTTTGCTAACATGCTGTTGTCTCTGTGGTGGCAGGCGGGGCTCAGGACTGTGGGCGGGAGGTTGGATGAGACAGGAAGGTGGAGAGGTGATAGCCTGATTGCCCTCATAAAACCCAATCTGTTATTCTTGCTCATTGAGAAGTTAATATTATGCTAGAAAGACAGAGTATCCTAAATCTATGTTTTATGCTCCTAAGTAGCTTACAGTCACTATAAACAGAATATAAAATACTACATACAGAGGATTACATGCTGCTTTAAATCATAGTGCAACGTTCAAAGGAGAAAATTGAAATCTGTTTTTATGCATGAAGCACAGATAATAAAATACAGTAATCCCGACTTCTAGCTGTAGCTTGGCTAGTGTCTATGGTTTGGGAAAATTGGTACTATATACCCAGAACCTCACAGCCTAGCTCCAAGGTAGCAAATGGCATCTCCCCCAAAATCTAAAGACATACTGAATGTGAACTAGATCCCCAGGAAAGGTGATTTCTCCTGCTGCAGAGCAGTTTCTAAAAGTAAGGATAACATAGTCAAAGGCTTCATGGATTCAACTTGACTTTGACTGAGTGTTGTGCCGTGGACATGTGTCACAGTGACTCAGTAGAAGGAAAGAAGAGGGAAGTCGACAGGAGGAGGGTTTTGCTCAGCTTCCTTGAAGACCCAGCCCTGGAAGCCTCACTCCTTGCCATCATCCGCTCTTCCACTTTCTTACCGTCATCATCGTCGCTTTGGTGGTAGTCAGCACGGGTGGCACAACGTAGAGGGCACTGAGAGGAGTGGTAAGAGGGCCCTTGGATTCGCTCATCTTCCCCTTTGAAACCTGAAGGCTCAGTTCCATCCAAAAAGTTGGTGAGCTTTTCCTGTAGATTCCAAGATCTCCCCAAAACAAAACTGAAATTAGATACCAGTCATCGGACTGAAACTGATTGATAGAAACAAGCTAAATCAGAATGAAGTTTTGACTGGATGCATCCTACATTATTTGCATAACTGTGGACTTTTCCAGTAGCTCCACTGCTTCCGCATCATTTGACATCTCCCATTAACTTGCCTCACAAAATAGAAAATTCTTTCTAAAAGCCCTTCAAAAATGCTGACTTCTTCTCAAAGGTGTTGAGGGGTCTAATAGGAAATTAAGGACAGCAAAATATTCATTGTTTCTAATGAAAGGTGAGAAAGCTCTTCTGAAAAGACTTGAGTGTGACATAGTGGGAGGAGGTGGAATAAAATTTCAAAACCGTATGTGTAGAGGTTGTGGCATTGAAGCATACACTGCACCCATCCAAGAAACCTTTTGTCCTTAGTCATGTCTGAGTCTTGTAGAGACCTCTGCAGACCTTTGCCCTGCTACCCCAGCCAGCAGCTGCTAAGAAACACAGTTAAAACTGAGTTATTTACATCTTGTTGCCAAAATGGAGTTTCTGAGCCCTGACAGTGTGTGCCTGTGTGTGTGTATGTGTTTGCATTCACGTGTGTCCACATGCAGATGTGCAAATATGTGTGGATCAATGTGCAAACCCAGAATGGATGCTGAGGAGCAAAGCCACAGCTTGTCTGGCACTGCCAGCCTCTGTGCTTGTGCACAGCACAGATCAGCTGCTCCCGCTCCCTGTGCATTGTTCAGGGATATAGTCAGTGTAGCGGACAAAGAAGTCGCTTTTACCCAGAAGTAATAGAATTGATCTCAGTATTTAAGACTTGGAAAGTTGTTTTTTTTTTTAATTTAAAAAAGAAGTCTTCATTGGGTGATAAGGACTCTTATTTTCTATTTCACAGCTTTTTAAAAATGGCTGATTATTCTAGCAGCATTTCAAATCTTGGCTACTGAGGGGTAGGGAGGGCACAGCTCTGTTCAGCCATGGGCTGAGCAGAAAATGCATGAATCCCCAAGGCTGTTAAGAATCCCCAAGAATTTTAAGAAGTTCCTCTTGCCCTGCAAGAGTTAGATAAGGGGATTCTTTTTAGGTCTTTGGTGTTTTTCTCTTATCATTGTTAGGATGGCCTGCAGAGATTATTAGTGTGTGTTGTTAATCTTAGAAGATGGCAGAAGGAAAGGCCCTGTTTGTTGGAATATCTGACTAAGTAAAAGGAGAATCAACCTGTGTGTGTTTAGGGGCAACCACTCTGGGGTTTACCCCCAACATGGCGCATGACCTAAGACTCCAGAGCCCTGTGCTATGCATTTGGATGCTTCTCCATCAGCCCCTCACCTGATCATCTTCACCATGACCCTGCAACACAACTACTTCTGGGAATCTCATCTTGTTGGGGGGGAACCAAGGTCATGACCTTAGAGTTGATAAGCACAGAGAAACAACATCTTCCAAATTCAAGGTTTTCCTATTCTAGCAACTATGCTAAGAAAAATCTTTGGTTTGATTTGTTGTTATTGAAAAGAATCTCCCTCCAGTGCCTGTGGTTGGGTGGGGAGGTATGTGATGTTGTGTTCTAGATCAGTGACTCAGGCTGCTGTGTGCAGACATACTCGAGAGAGAGAAGTTGTGGAAGGAGAGGGAGTTGGAGACGTTCCTCCATTCATACTTAACAGGGCCCTCGTAATACATTCAGTGACATTGTCCACAGCAGTAAGTAGGAAGAAGCATCTGCCCCAGAGGTTAGGGTCTCATAAACTCACACCTGTGCAGGTGTGGAAAGAAGGTGACCTAGGGAGTGGCCCCTGGCATCAGCATCACCTGGGAACTCATGCAGATGCAGCTTTTCCGCACCTAGATGCTGAATCAGAGATCTGAGGCTAGGGCCTGGAAATCTGCATTTTAACAAGTATGATTCAGATGCACACTGAAGTTGGAGAAGCAACTGTTTAGTAGAAAGAGCAATCCAACTGTGGAACTAAACGTGAGCTCAGAAACTCCATCCACCATTTACTAACTCCTTTCATGCTGAGTCTCAGTTCATACATCTATCAGGTGACATCCCACCCACTCTCTTCAAAAGCACCAAACGGGCCTCCCTGATGGCATAAGGGGTTGAGCGCCCCACTGTGGGGCTTCCATAGCTACAGCAGCGCGAGTTCAATCCCTGGCCAGGGAGGGGACCCACCTGGAGCAGCAGACCTCTCCTGCCTCACCAGCTGCTCCCCTCAGCAGTATATTTCAGCCTATCTGCCTGTTCTGCTCCCTGCTTTGTCTCTGGTGAATCCTCTCACCCTCACGCCTCTGACCTGTACCCCAGTTCTTATATGCATAAATAAATAAATCTTAAAAAAAAAAAGAACACCAAATGGTAATTGTTGAAAGGAACACTTTCTTCCCTGCTCATTGTAAATTTGAATGCTGTACACCAAGTGCTTAAATAACATCATTTGGTTCAATATTTTTTCAATATAATGTCCATGAGTAAAAATTATCCTAGCCAACACCAAATGAAACGTGATTCCAGGATCTGGTTTCACTCTACCTGTTTCACTTAAAATCTCAGTTTCTGGGCCTCCCCTGGTGGCGCAGTGGGTTAAGCAACGCACTACGAAGCAAATCGCAGCCACTGCAGCACGAGTTCGATCCCTGCTGCCGGCCAGGGTGGAGACCCACATGGTGTGACAGACCTCTCCTGCTGTGCCCGCTGCTCCCCTCAGCGGTGTACTTCCGTTGATCTGCCTGTTCTGCTCCCTGCTCTCTGTGGTGAATCCTCTCACCCCTCCACACCTCCGGCCTGTACCCCAGTGCTTGTATGCATAAATAAATAAATCTTTAAAAAAAAAAATCTCAGTTTCTAAGACTCTATGAGCAACACTTAAGTGAGAACTTAACTGTATTGTGCTATATTCATGAATCAGAGTAAGTAATGCTAACTGCCCTAATAGGCAAATGCTAAATCCCAATGGCTTAAGATAGTAAAGGTTTATTTTTTCATGAGAGCAAATGCTGACGTGAGTCAGATGGCCTGGGTCCTCATGCGCCACTAGACCTCTTGCGCGCATGCTCCAAGATCTTCGCAGGCGGGAAGAAGGGGAGGCACGCACATGACTTCTGCTCAGGAGCCACTGGCCAGCGTGAGACTCGGCCTCCCGTTTAACTGCAAGGAAAGCAGGAAAGGTAGAGAGGAGCCCAGGAGCCGTCGGGACACTTGGCCAGCATGAATCATCAGGGCCACAGCTCCCCTGGGCCTGCATTTGCCCTGGGTCCTCTTTACTTGATTCTAGGCATATAAAAGGGGCCATCCATTTAAAAGAGATGATTGAAAGATCCAGCAATTGTGGTGTGGGTTTTCCTCACTCTCTGAAAATGGGAATTCCTACTTCATATGATGTGGAAGGTTATTTTGAGTATCTGGGAGTGTTAAGAAGTTTTTCTATATAAATTAATGGTAATAGCATTCCTAGACTCAAATCATGCAAGATAGGAATAGGAATGTTCTTTTCTCAAGTACCTGTTATGTACATACAAAGGAATATTAGCCTTAGAAAGGACGGGACTCCTACTGTTTGCAACAACGTGAATGAACTTAGAGGATATTATGCCAAGTGAAATAAGCCCAAACAGAAAAACAAATATTGCATGATCTCACTAACATGAAGAATCTTGAAAGAAAAAAAAAAGTCAAACAATAACAGACTTGGAACTAGATAGAGGGGAACGGTGAGATATGATCAAAGGGTATAAACTTTTAGTAAAAAATTAAGTCTGGAGACAATGTATAGCATGGTGATTATTACATTCTTTTTTAAGAAAAGATTTTTATTTATTCATGTATACAAAAGCTGGGGTACAGGCTACCGGTGCATGAGTGAGAGGATTCACCAGAGACACAGTGGGAGCAGAAAAGGCAGATCTACTGAAATATACATCTTGAGGGGAGCAGCAGGCGAGACAGGGCAGGGCTGCTACGCCATGTGGGTCAGCTCCCTGGCCCGGGATAGAACTCGCACTACAGTGGCTATGGAAGCCCTGCAGTGCGATGCTCAACCCTTCTGCCACCAAGTAGGCCCCACTATTATATTCTTGAAATTTGCTAAGAAAGTAGATCCACAGTGTTCTCACTATACACATAAAAAGTATGGTAACTGGGAGGTAATAGATGTGTCATTCATTTGAGTCAGCGATCATTTCATACTGCATGCATACATCAGAACCATGTTGCATACCATTAGCATATATATATTTTTCACTTGTCAAAAATTAATAAATTAAAATGCTTTTTCACAACTGGCTGGAAGGAGGAAGGAGGCTACCAGCTGGCCATGCAGAATGCAGAGAATGATGGTTGAGCTGAGCAGAGCGGGTCCTGTGCCAGGGTGTGTTTGTGGGTGCAGCACCACTGCATGCCGTGGTCTGCTCCTGGGGTCCAGTTTAGTAAAGTGACTCATGAAATCAAAATGAGCTCAACTAAAGAAAATTGAGAGTCAACATACACAACACTTCTGTTTCAGTACTACTGGAAAACCCAAAAACAGGAACGATGGCCCTAGAATTGAATAAATTTGTTTTCTATGAATTTGAGATAAACTTTCCAGGGAAACAAGTAGCTAAGGGAGATTGTGGAACCTCAGCGTCAACAAATTCATTCTACTGGAAAGTATTGATTAAGCCTTTATAGTACGTGCATGGCACTATCATTTAAAAGGTAGCTAGATAATCATCCCTCTAAAAGGATGAAGATTAGCTGGCTAGACAAGTTATACTCATGCTCTTTGGTTTAGTCGAGGAAAAAGATATGAATACGAAGTTCTCTGGGGAACTTCTTTCTGGAACACATTTATTGGTGTGAATTTATTACAGAGGGTTTTTCTTTCCATTTGTTTATTTTAAAAAAAAATGTTTCCAAAAGAATGAGGACAGGGCAGGAATTCTGCATAATTTAAATATGAATAATCTAAACATGTGATTCAGAGTTATTTTCTCTTAAATGTGCACATTAATAAGAACTACTTCATTTTGTCAGATCACTTTTTGTGTGAGATAATCTTTCCTTTTTCTCTCTTAGGATCCCTTAATAAACTGAAATAGCCATACGCTATAAGGATGTGACATTTCTATGTTAGTTTTATGTATGAGAGAATCTCTCAAAACCCCTTAAGAACCCACCAGGAGACAAGAATAAAGTATAAATCAAATCATTTTATTAAGCATCCAAAGTATCCTTCTAACTTGGGTTGACAGATAATTTGGTTGCATGGAATTGCCACCTCAAGATCTGGTCTAGCTCTTTCGGATTGGCTTGCTGAGAGGCTTTTTTTCCCATATGGATTTTGTCCATATGATCTCAAGCAGACTGAGTTTCTTCAAACTTCACTTTTACACTGGATCTGAAAAAGCAATAGAATCAGGGCAAGTTAGGGTACCAGTGCATCCTCACTACCTCTCCCTCACACTCTTCACTTCGTAGTAAGGACACTGAGGCTGAAAGAGGTGAAGCTGCTGGTCAACTTCACGTAGTTATTTCTGGCTACAGTAGAATTTGCAGTCACATCCTCTGTCCCATCATCATCATCACCATCATCATCACCACCATCATCATCATCATCCTCAGGAAGGGAGAAATGCATTCTCTTCTCAAGAAACAAGTGAGCTGTTAGAAAATAAAAATCCATCTTAGTTGATTTTCTCCATTCATGTGTGATAGATAAATAAGTCAAATCTCTAAGAAACATTTTTAGTCATCAAAAGGCCCATGAAAAGGAATCCTTGAATTCTCTGGTAAGTAGGTTTTATCGTGGGCACTATTATCTCCCTCCATCCCTTTAACTAAAAGAACGTTTAAATTAAATGCACAAATGAGAGCTGTTTCCCATTATAGCTGCCTGATCGTGTATCACAGCTGAGGAAATCTGGCTACAGTCATAAAGACTGAGCAGGTATTAGTTAGTGCCTTAGTTTGCAGCTGGCCTGTCCTAGTGATCTCTCCTCCAGATGATAAATGAGGCTCTAATCATTAATACTAATCATTAAGACATTCGTTTCAAAGCTGGAAGCTAAGCCTCCAGTCTCTGGAGTAACTTCAGTGGTATATGGTGTTGTTTTTCCCTCACCCACCAGACTTGGCTGCAGGTTTGATTCTGTGATTTTTCTGCATTTTCAATATAGAGCTTGCACACAGTTCTGAATATTTAAAAAGAGCAGAACTGGATTACAACTGAGAGATGTGCAGAGCGGTTGTCTTTCATCTGTTCCCCCTCATCTTTATTTACTGGCAAAGTACCTCAAATCTTATGCAAAATGCTAATAAGACTACTTCATTTTGTTTATCTTCATTGTGCTCATTTTACTGTCTTTGGTTGGAATGCAAAGATTGTTATAATAGCCTCAAAAGTTGCATATATGCCTTACTAAATAGTAATTTTTGGACAGAATATGTACGGGAAAAAAATCTTCCAAAGATACAAACTCTGGAAAATCACTTTTCCCTGTGATTCTAAAGACAATTCCTTTGAAGTATAAGTGAATAAGCTTCTATTTTAGGAAGTATGATCATGAAAATTTTATGTTCTGTGCCCATTGAATCATTAAAACAATAGTTCTTCAAAATGGGCGGTCCTCATAGTTCCTTGGGGGAAAAAGTAGGAAGAGAGATAAATAATGGGTGCTGACAGGTAATCAGAGTGTGGAAAAGGGTGTTACCTATTGTAAATCCGGCCCCCCTCTGACTGCTGTGATTTTCCTCATTTTGCTGATCTTCATATTGTAACTTACCAAGCTCACTCTTAAAAGATGTCAAGAGAAATAAATGCCTTCTCATGCATGCAAATGACAATCTGGCACCTGACCTCCCCAAATTTGATTGAACCAGTACCTACGCATTCTGCCCCCAGAGGTCCTGTCCATGCCCGTCTGGAGAGAGTCCTGAGCACACTGTCCTTAAGTGAGTCTGCCCTGCCTTTACGTGCACAGAAGTTGAGTGGCTTCTGCCTGGAACCCACATTCTCGCAGCCCCCCACCATCTCTGTCACGCTGCCCTCTCTCTTCACAGTCCTTTTGGAGCCATTTGGAGCCACAGCCTGTGAAATGTGATTCTCACCCATGGTTAGTTTTGCTCCATAGAGGCACTATAAATGCATATAACTTTGTTCAGGCAAAAATAAAATAAGCCAATTCATTAAAAGAAAAAAAACGGCCTATATATAATGTCATGCTTCGACCATTTAAGCACTTAGTTGCCATTTGTCAAAAATTTATATCATATGCTATGTAATATCTGTTTACTAATTTATTAATAATAGAATGCTAAAAATATATAAAAATGTGTGGACCATCTTCTTTAACTTTAAAATTACTCCTTCTATAAAAGTTTCAAACTGCATGTTTGACAAGTAAAATTGATTTAAGGGGAAATTCTGATATCCCTTATGTATGTCATTCTCGTGTGGAGCTAATAAAGCTAGAGATCAAGACCTCTATCAGAAGCCAGTCAACATAGGTGGGGCAAGAAGTCAGAATAGGAGAGGATGCTCTTATCGCGGGCATGAGCCTCACAGCACCTGAGTAAACACTCATCCCTGTTGTTTTGCATTGGGAGCCAAAATAATTGGCATTGAGTGAACTGTGACAGTTCTTGTGGTTCCACTCCACTGGTTCATGCTGCACAGGCAAGTTTTCAGACAGTGGTGATGCCCTGTGGTAAATTACAACCTGAGGGCCAAAGCCAGCCCATTGCCTGTATTTATAAATAAAGCTTTATTAGAACAGACATGCATCTTCACTGTGTGTTCGCTGTGGCTGCACTTCCCCATGACACAGAGTGTCATTATGTGACACTCTGCCATTATGTGACAGAGACCTTAGGACCTACAAAGTTTAATGTATGTGCTATCTGACCCTTTGAAGGAGAAAGAGATGACACACTTAAGGACTTAGACTGAGGACATTTAGAGGAAGCAGCTTTGCCCTCATGGTATTCACTCTGGATCCTTTTAGGAAGTTCTTAAGTTTAAAATATTTTGATTAAAGGAGGATGTTATATTTAATTTCGTACAAATATATTTTTCTCTGTGCTCATTTCTCTAATCATTAAATTATTCCATTGACTTTTATTTGTCTGAAGGACCACATTGCTTTACCAATTATACCAGTCCATTTTTAAAAATTTTGATTTGATATTGTTTCCCTCAGGATGGAGGTGGGTGTTAATTTCATATCTCAGAGCTGGTTTTGCAGTACTTCCTGAAGGGATGTGACAATCCCAGACCCAGGCAACTCATGGATTCCGACCAAATTTTCCCTGGGCTCCTCCTGTGCATTTCAGGGGGAGAAGCTGCCTGCTGTTTGTTGGGGCCTTGCGGGTTTTTGATTTCCTGCTGGCCTCACAGGTAAAAGTGCACTTGTAGAGAGTAAGGTCTGTATGTACAAGTATGTGTGCCCTGGGACATGGCCAGACTGTGAGGAAGTAAACAAAAAATATAAGGGAAAGAAAAGAACAGAGCTGATATTCACCAGGTAGGGAGCTGACAGTCCAGTAGCAGATGATGTGCTACGAATTCACAGTCTCTTCCTGAGAACATATTCTCACAAAGGATTTCTTAATCTACAGAGTAGATAAAACCAAGCACTTTGTGAGAAATCACTTGTATTTGTTTCCTATATCATCAAGGTAAAATCTGTCTCTTCATTTCTACATCCAGGATCTATGCTTTCCTAGACAAATATTATTTCTGCTATTAGAACTCCATCTTTCCTGATTCATTTAGAAGTAACGAATAGATTTGCAAAGATGCAGAAAGACAAATTCACACTGGGTACACATTCCTAAAACCCACCATGCTGTTGGGTAAAAACGTAAGTGGGGATCCTTTTCTTTTTGCTACAACACATATATTTTTGTGAAAGATTATCAAGCGAGGGGAAAGCAAGCATTTAAAGTACCACACCTTTGGTTACAGGGCTATTGAATCAAAAAAAAAGTTTTATGCTTAAAATTGTACAATGATGGATCAGGAAGTGAGACTTTCAATAAAGGAGAACTAGAGACAACTTAGCAAAATAAATTAATCCAAACTCCTTCCTCTACTCCAAGATCCTGGGTGTTTTGTGATTTTTGACTCCAAGTTTTTAAACGTATGATGTTGCCTCTGAATTCCAGTTACATTTTCCAGAAATAGGCACTGAGAGGCACTGAGAGGCAACCATCAGAAACTCGCTGCAGCCATGCTGTGTGACAGGCGGCTCCTGCCCTGCTCCTGGCTGCTGCCTACTCTCTGCCCTCAAGCTGAAGGAGAGCCTGAGCCGAGAGGCTGGACTCCAGGGTGAACACAAAAAGCATGAGCTGCACATATTCTGCCATTCCTCCAGGAGCGCGGGCGCTGCAGCAGAACAGGACATAAGAGGAGGCAGCCTAGGGCCTCCTGCCAACTTCCATCCCCTGATCTGCTTTGGAAAGTACTCAAGGGATGTATATGCTGTTTATTGAGGCCTAAAAAAGCAGAAGCATTGAAGAAATCTGGAATTATGACTTTTTGCAAATTAGTGAGTGAGTGAATGGATGAAAAAAGTAAATAAATATTCTGATCACACTTTTGTATTATCTGGGCTGCACGCGTCAAACTGACTGTGCTGTTGTCCACGACATTCACTCAACAGTGCATCCCATCATGTCCTCTCTCCATTTGCATCACTCTTTTGTCTTTGCTCCAAAGACCTGTGTTCATCAGAAGCAAGATTCTTTGTGTGTGTGTGTAGCAGAACTGAGATATAGGCCAGAGGGGTGAGAGGATTCACCAGAGATGAATCCTCAGAGGACTTGAATTCCTCAGGGGAGCAGAGGAGGCAGATCTACTGAAATATACTGCTGAGGGGAGCAGCGGGCAAGACAAGAGGTCTGCTGTGCCATGTGGGTCACCTCCCTGGCTGGGGATTGAACTCAGGCCATACAAGTTATGCACTATAACTTAACCCTGAGACTACCAGGGAGGCCCAGAAGCAATATTCTTTAAAGTAAGGATGATAAATACAGCAAAACTTACCTAAGCTTTCAGTTAAGAAGAGGCTGTCCACATGTCCTCATTACCAGACGTGCCCATGTAGAATAAAGCAGGTCTTGCCCTGAGAGGCAGACAGCAGTGGGTGTGGTGTGGACATGCCCTGGATTCTCCAGGGTCTGCTTTGTTGTGGACATCAGCTCTACTGCCATGTCACTGTGCATTGGCAATAAAATAATCCAGGTGGGGCCAGGTGACTTTTCCAGCAGTAAAGGTAAAGAAGATGGCCAGGGCCTCCCTGGTGGCGCAGTGGGTTAAGCAACGCACTATGAAGCAAACCGCAGCCACTGCAGCACGAGTTCGATCCCTGCTGCCGGCCAGGTGGG
>JAGFMF010011582.1:152222-270761 GCA_019455555.1 Galemys pyrenaicus | reverse complement strand
TTTGTAGTCCTTGGATCTTGTAGGTCTGGAATGGGGGTCGAAGTCCATAACCTATTTGTATAATCCATTCAGGAGGGTCTTTCCCCCTAACACTATCACCACCAAGGCCTGAATTCAATCCTAGGCTAGAGAGCTGACTCACACAGCACAGCAGACCTCTCCCGTTTCACCTGTTGCTCTCCTCAGCAGTGTATCTCAGTACATATGATGGTTCTGCTCCCTACTCTGTCTGTGGTTAATCCTATCACCCCGCACTTCTGGCCTACACACAGTTCTTGTATGCATAAATAAAATCTTTTAGCAAATAAAACTTCCTTACGTAAAGGGCAAGTATGGAAGAGATAATAGGACCTGCCAGTGAGAATGTTAAAAGAATTTGAGAGCGAGAGAGAGAGAGAGAGAGAGAAGGAGAGGAGGAGGAAGAGACTTTGAATAGGTCTCTGGATACAAACTGCCCCAATACATAACAAAACCCCCACCCAAAAGCAGGTTGTCAGTGAGTGGTTTAGCACTAGGTTCCCCATGAACATGTTTTATGACATGTCCTTATGGCAAGGATTCACCAGTATTTTCTATAGGTCCGCCCACCAACTCTGATTCAAAGTTTTATTTGTTGATTCATTTTGAATATTATTAAATTATTATCAGAGAATCTCTGAGTTATTTGTAATATAAAGTCATCATTTGGAAACATTCAAAAGCAACTGAATTTGTTATTTTTATGAAAAATGCTTTATAATTCTTATTCCTCTAAAAAATCTGATAAGAAACACTTGATTATCAACTCCCCAAAAATGATTCCCATTTCCAGACACCAAGGCATCTAAAGTCCTTTGAGCACACAGATACAAGAGGAAATTAAAAGCAATTTATAATATACTCCATTAAGAGGTACTGCCATCCTCAAATCTGCCCTGGGGATACAATCTCTTGGGGTAGCTAAATTCTATTCATTTCAGCCACTTAATCAAATTAAAGTGTAATCATATTAATTCATTCCTATGTAGATAATTTAATTCCCTATTTTTCTTAAAACACAACTGTTCCGGGGCCTCCCTGGTGGCACAGTGGGTTAAGCAACGCACTATGAAGCAGACCGCAGCTACCGCAGCAAGAGTTCGATTCCTGCTGCCGTCCAGGGAGGGGACCCACATGGTGCAGCAGACCTCTCCTGCTGTGCCCGCTGCTCCCCTCAGCAGTGTACTTCTGTTGATCTGCCTGTTCTGCTCCCAGCTCTGTGGTGAATCCTCTCACCTCCCCCCCTACACCTCTGGCCTGTACCCCAGTGCTTGTATGCATAAATAAATAAATCTTTAAAAAAAAAAACACACACACAACTGTTCCCTGACAAGAATGGGGCAATATTGGACAGTGCAGATAAAATTGATCACTACTGATTAAGTATTCTTAAAGTTGTGAACGTCCTTGTGACAGTTTCCCCATAGTACATGTTTTGAATAGCAAGAAAATACTTTGGAGTTTCACATTCATAAGTTCCTGGGCTAGTTAGTGGTTTTGTTTTTCTTCTGGATCTCATTCAACTGAGCAGTGTTTGAATCCTAACTCTTTTACTGACTTGTCATGTGACCTGGAATGAAGTAATCATGCAATATCTCAGTTTTCTCTTCTGTAAAGTGGGCTTGTTTATAATACTTACCAGAAAGGTTTATTTTGAATAATAAATAAAATAATGCAAATTTTAAATATTGTTGGTTTTGCCATTATTTTTATCAAGGTATGCTGAATGTGTCTATTTCTTTTCTATTAATGTAGACACATTTAGAAAATATCCATTCTTTTCTAAACAAACTTAACTATGTAAGGAAATAATATAATGAAAATATTTTATAAGTCATATTAATCAGGAATATTAGTCAGGAATAAATTATTATTTTTTAAGCAGCTTTTAAATACTGAGCTCTTTACAGGTATCAACTGATTTTATTTCTTAAATATAATTTTAATTGGTAATATTATATTTGGTCTTTTTAAATAGAACTTTTCGTTATCACTTTATTCCCTCAGTGTTGATATATCAACATATTGGAAAATAGAGACCTAATACTTCATAGCACTTCATTTATTCAACATTCACTCAGCTGAATATATACACAGATTTTCATTAAGTCTCTACGGTGACCTCTTAAAATACTGTAGATGAGGAAGTATACCACACATACACCTACATCTACCCCTGGGTTCTTCACTTCAGGCTACACACAGGGTAAATATCACCACAACTGTTGCCATGGACTCTTCTTTTCAACTGGTAATTTAAGAAGTGCTCAATAGAGCATCCAAGATAAGATTATTTATAAAATGATTCTCAACATATATCGAAAATTCACACTGTGTGTCTCATCTTTGCCTGCTCATCATGTTTGAATTTCTGAGTCTAATTTTCCAGGTTCTAATTTTTTAAATAATACACTAAATATAAATAATATAAATATAAATAATATAAAGTCATAATTCACTAAATATAATAATATAAAGAAAAAATAAATGAGAAAGGAGGGAATACAAAGAGAGGGAGAGATTGGATCAGTGGATGTGTGGGAAGAAGTGATAAAAAGATATAATATGAATGTAAATCAAGAGAAATTACTGAATGACAGCCTTCTCTAGGATCTTTATCTTATGAAAGCTTTTCTGAATAAATCACATGGGGCACATACACAACATATGTCTTTCCCTGGGAAATGAGGAACAACCTCAAATCCCGTTAACAGCCAAAGGATTACATATTTTTTTTTCCATCAACAGACAAAATGAAGTATTCTAGATATGAGAATTTTAAGCAAAATCTGAATCAGAGGTTTATGTTTCAGGGACATACTTGACAGTAAATTACCTACTAGTGAGACCAAGCAATGGCACACCAGTTGTTTCCTGAACAGCACATGGAACAGTAAAGTGATTAAGTAGCATTGTTGCTGCTGGAGTGTTCAGCAAAAAGGTCGATTGAAATCAATGTCTGAATATATGTTTCTTAAGAAAGGCTATTTATACATTGAAGACCTTACATTGCCACTGTCTTCTCTTATTGATATTCGTAACTTTACCTATGAATAACTTATGCGTAACAGGAACCCCCCACCTGTTGTTTCCAAAATAACAAGACAATGATTGACAGAGAGATTGACTCATTGATTTGCTTATTCATTCAATAAACATTTACTGAGTGTAAAGAGTATATAATGTATGCTGGGAGCTAAATAAATGCAATTTAATTTCTCAAGTTTCTTTTTACATGCAGTGTTTCATTTATTATCAAAATAAGCATGTAAGTCCAAAATACCACGATTAATGTGTATTACCAGGGCAGAGATTGTTACAGGGCAGGGAGAGAAGCACCCCAGAACTCCCAAGCCTGCCCTCTCTGAATGGGTTCTGCCATTCCCCGCATTAAGACAAACATATAAAACTTTTAATGGAACGGAACTTTAATACAATTAGAAATACAATACAGAAAGAACAAAGAATATAGTTACTAAGTTAAGCATTTAAAGTTACCCATCTCCTTGAGGGTAAAAGTTTAGCCAAATAGGATTGGCCTAAAGCAAGGCTTAAAAGCCTGCCACACGTCTAAAGGACCTTTCAGTAGAGACCCATAGAAAAGGGTCAGAAAGAGTCAGACAAATCTGGGAGGAAAAGAGTAAAAATAAAATTAAGATGAAAGCTGCCATTGTTAACCTTCCCACAGGTCTCTCACCCACATCTGTTTTAACCAGTTTAAAACCAAAAAGCAAACACAGATTCTTTGTATGTAGCTCTGCTCCACGTGCCTCCTTCAGGTCTCCTTGCTGCTCTCTATCTTGCTTCCTTCCTTCCTTCCTTTCTTCTCTGCAAAATCTTTCTTCCCCTCCTCCGCTCCACCCACTTAGGGCAGAACCAGAAATCTGGAACGTCCCCCTTTTCTGACTGACCCTGTTACAAGATAACTCTCACATTAGGATAAGCAACAAAATCAAGATTAGAATTCAGGTCCTATGATTCCATATATTATGGTCATTGCTTATATAATTCAGTCCTTCCTTTTACAATGTGCTAATTCAGTATCTCTGAAACAGAAGGTTGGAGAGAAGACCTCTTTGACAGGTTTCTGCTAATTAAATGCAGACTTAAGCAGACAAGGAATCAGGGAAAAGATAAGAAACAGTATTTTTAAAGAGATTTGATGGCTCACAGGCAGGCAGGATGCGATTATAATCTGATCAAATTATTTATCATCTCTGAAAAATACTGCATCTCTCTAAGAGGGAGTGGTAGTTTTCAAAACATAAAATACAAAGGGACTCTCATAAAAGAACCTCTACAATGCTCATTTCCTAGCTGTACAGAACTATAAAGTCCCCTGGGCAAGGACTTGTTTCCTTTATTTCTATTAAGATGAATGCCTGAAACTTTCCCTAGTTTATCTCATGCATATGCTTGTAAACATTTAAACTCATACTATCATTCCTTTTCTTTAATCATGACTCTGTGATAAATACAGTTATCTATGTCTTTGTATTCCCATGCACTGGCTCTAATGTGCTATCCAATTATTAAATTTTAATCCAACACCTCCAGTATAATTTGACTTTCTACACCCCTTGTCTGTGGGGAATATATGCACCAAGTACATCTTATTCCATTGGTAGTGACGGTTCCCATTGGAAATTACCAGTCTGGCATTTTAGTTTATATCCCTATCTCATGAGTTTTATTTAGGTGAATCAAACGCCTATGACACATACACTCTTGTGGAAGTGCTGGCAGATTTCTAAGGCTGTAAGGCTTAAGATCTGACTTGGGAATGCAAAAAATTCCAGTATATCATGCTACCTATCAGTCTTCAAGGGAACCAGCAAGAAGTTTCTTTCTCTTCATTTTGCCCTACCTTGAGCTTCCAATTCTTCCATTTCTGCCAAATATTTCTACCAAAATGAATCATATTCTTCTAATTGTACTATGACTAAAATTCGTTTTCTTGCCAATGAACTGACCATCTCACATAATCACATCAATTCACAATACACCCTGATAGAGGATAATGGATGATGATTATAAAACATTGAAACCTATAGAGCCATTTAGATTTTGAATTTCAGAATATTTCAGATTTTAGAAAAGTAATTAAGCATATATTGTATCTTATACCTCAGAGAAATCTGAGCTACAACCCTATAATCAAATGCATTAATATTTTTCAGATAAATTTAATGATACCTACAATAAATGGAACAAATAGAGGTTAAAAAGGATCCCCATGTAGGTATGGGTGAAGTTTTTATGTCAAATGAATTACCAGACAACTTTCAATTTTCAGAATGTTTGGATTTCAGAATTATAAATAAAGAGCCGTGAGCCTTTCATGGTAACCTATAAGTATTTAATGAGTTCCCATCATATTTTCATTTATAATCTTATAAATTAAGTAGTTCCATTCTGTCTATATATAAAGATCAAACACTGAAAAAAAAAAAAGAAATTTCAGTGACATATCAAAGTCACACAGTAAACTGCTGAGAATATAAAAATCAGTATCCTCACTATTAAACATGATGCTAAACTAACTCTAAAAATGAAATTGGAAAAATTGTATAGGTTAAATATGTCGGCTTCCTTCACATTGTGTCCACTGAGAAATGACTAAAAATATTAATCATGAAGCCAGAAAACTTGTTGAGAGGCTTGTCAAAAAATTTGGGTGATGTGTTTCCAATTTTCTAATACTAATTTAAGAAATGGCAGACTAGTGGTCTCCATATAAAGTACTATTAAAATGACTAAATGATATAATGTCATGCAACCTGGCACAGAGTGTATGCACAAGTGGCCCTCCACTCCTAGGCACTGCCTTCCAGAGTTTAAGAAACCCACAAAGTCCAAACTGCTCCTCACCCCCATCCCATACATAGTCAGTGTCACCTAAAGACTAAGTGTAGAACCACACAAATCTACTTTCCACTGGTCAGGTCACCACTCTTCCCTACAACTCCCATATCATTACCTACAATGCTACTCCATCCCAAGAAAATGCAAAACTTTGAACTTAAATATACCCCCTTTATATGCTATATATAGTCTAACCTGAGTTCCTCTTCCAGGTCCTTCCTGTAGCTCTCAAAATATGTCCTTGTTAATAGACTTCCTCAATTCCTTCTGAATCTCTCATGAACTCAGAATTTCCCTGAATAAAACGGATTTCTCTGACATTCTTTTAACAAGCAGCTGCCTGTTTATTTTGTCTCATTCCAATTCACACAGCATTTGGAGGTATGTAGAAATTTTTCTTTGTCATTTCTAGACCACAAGATTAAAAAAAAATTAGAAGCAATCAGAAAACTACATGTACATCCTCTCCCCACATTTACTATATTGGCACCTACATGTGTTACTTTCTCCTCTCTTTTGTTTCTATGATAACAACCCTCCAACCATTACCAAGAAGTCATCCTTATTAACAAGCTCAACAACCTAAGTCAGGAATTTTCTTAATCTCTCTCCCTTAAAGTCTTTTCTTTTTGTTGAATAATTCATATCAGCACACAAACATACTACACTCTTTTCAATCCTTACCAAAGAGGGGAATTGTTAGATAGACCTTTTCAGGTACTTCTTCATTATCTGGTCCTATGTCAGCAAAACTCTTCTAGAACATTCCATAAACACGTTCTACTTCTTTCCTTCAATTGTACCTTAAAGTTCCAACATTATTTGGCATCACAATCATACAAAAACTGCTAATACCATATATGTGGCTAATTTTCTGTTGTTATCATTATCTTACCTCACTGCACTCACCAAGTTATTATATTCTTGAAACAATTTCCTTACTTCCTGGCATGAGGCTGTATTCTCCTCTTTTTCCATTATAACTATTCTCCCTCTTCACAATTTTTCTTTTTGCTCTATTGCCTAAACAGTGAAATTGACCCTACAATTTTCTCTAATGTCTACAGCTGAGAAATTGGCCCTATAAGTTACTGTTCCAAGCTCAAATGCTTAGTATCACCATTTTATTCTGTATTCTTTTCATTACACAGTTCATCCATCAGCATTATGTATGTGACTTATCTCAAAACTTTTCTCTACCACCTCTATATTATTGCTAGAGTTCAGACTGAAATATTCACCTATATAATTGAAGGTTCCTAATAATTCTCCCTGCTTTTTTATTGTTTCATTTTCCAAATTTTGCCTAATGCTTATAAGGAGAAGCAGAGAGGGGTTAAAAAATATATCACATCATGCATGTCTCTGCCAAAAATCTAATAAATTATTAGTTCATTAGTATATAGTCTGAAAGTTTTATTTCATCTTTCATAGATACCTAGGCATATTTATTGAATGTCTATCACCTTCAGGGTTCTGTATTATGGTGAAAGATAAGAAAAAATCAAATTTTTTTGCTCATAAATTGGATTATATATCATGTATGTATGTATTATTTATTTTTGATAGAAGAACTGGGGCATAGGCCAGAGGTAGGGTTTGAGAAGATTCACCAGAGACAGAATGAAGAGCAGAACAAGCAGATTTACTGAAATACACTACTAAGGGAAGTAGTGGATAACACAGGAGAGGTCTGTTGTGCCATGTGGGTCAGCTCCCTGGCTGGGGATCAAACTCAGGCAACAGAGGTGACAGTACTAAGACTTAACCCATAGGCCACCAGAGAGGCTGGTATTATATTTTCTATCAGTCCCTATCTTAACTGAAGTACTATTTCTTAGATTCCTATAAGAGCATTTTTATGTTCCATTCTCTTTAATTTATTCCCCACTGAGCCATAAAAGATCTTCTAAAATATCAATTTTATACCACTTTGTGGTATGATTCCAATAATTCCAACAATCTCCTGATCTGAAAAAGTCTTAAGAATCAATTTGATTTCTATCCTGACTTTTCAATATTACTCCTCTATGAACACTCCCCTGCCATCACCTCAAAAACAAAACTAAAATTCCCCCACCACCATCTTGGTTCCAGGACTTTGACCCTATTGATTTCAGTTCTTATAACATCTGATTACATAATTGTTGTTCCCTCCACCCAAAATTGTTCATATCACTTTTGCTTTTTTTTCTCCATCCCTATAACTCCTATTTTAAGGTCTCAGAACTCTAAAACTGTAGAGAGCCTGTTGCAATCCCCATAATTTAATCAGTTTACTCTCCTCTCTTTACATATAGTATCCTTAGTTTGCTCTTAGGAATAACTACTGCTTAATGGCTTCTTATTGTCAAATGATTGGAAATTTGAGACAAGGAGGTATTGACTCAGCCTGATTTCTAATACTTAGCATAGTACAGTAAGGATAAAGTATGTGTGGCTAATATTTATATAACAAAGGATGAATAAATGAATCAAGATAAGTGAGAATAGAAATTGGAAAGACTTTATACATACACATATGTAATTTACAAAATATATGTGTATTTATATATAAAAAATACATAAATTATACAAATACATTTACCATTAAACATATTGACCTTTTATAATGGATGACTTCTAAGTGCTCAGGAGTTGGGATTAGGACTTGGTAGGTCCTACACAATTCTAATATATTTATTAGCAGGTCTTAGATAATTTAGGGTGAGTCTTAGATAATTCCTCCCTTCAAATTTTATTCTTTCTTCTCACAGATTTATGTGTCACATTTTGCAATCCTCTTTATCTTATAACTTAATCCTATTGTAACTCTCATGCTATCAGACAATGAGCAATCCTAAATATACCTAGTTGTTTTCTACTTCCACCTTCCCCTCTGGTAACAGTGAGGAAGGACACAAAGGACTATGGGCATCTTGGTGGTAGGTATGGTATGGTAACAACACCTGGAAGAGGAGATTCTATAACTCTAAGTCAAATACAGTATAGGAAACCAATGTTACCTCAAAATAAATAAATAAATAAATGAGCAAGTATAGCTAATTGCTATTGTTTTAATAGAACAATGAGTCTTTTTCCACTTTTATGAAAAACACATTTTAGAGAAGGAAATTTCATTGAGGGATTCTCTTTTTTATTCATGAAGGGGATGAAAAATACTACACTTTTCATCACTTTATGAATTGTCTTGTAGATAAATATAATACAATGAAATTTATTGTTATAATTTTAAAGACTGCATCTCAGCATTCAAAGGGAGTCCGCTGGAATCATTAGTTATCGTGCCTGGATAAATTAGACAATACCATTTCTGTTCTAATTTATTTTATGTCAGAGAACAGTCCTTAGATCAGCTCTTATTATGAGAATGCTGCATGATAGTATTTTCTTCTCTGATTTAGCAAGTCACTCTACTTCATAATATGGTCACATAACTAATTTATAGAAATGAAAAGCAAATTTGAATTGTTGTAATTGTGTGCCAAGGAGAAAGCACACTCTTCAATTGTCACTAACTCTAATTTCCCCATCATCTTTTTTTTCAAATGGCTCCTACTTAATACAGGCAGAGTCATGCTAAATTTGATGTGTCAGCATTTACAATAGTAATATTGTAATTATTTTTTAACATTAGAACTTTATCGGACATTGCATTTAAGAAAATGACGCATTTAAATCTTTAAAGAGCAAGAAAAAAAATTGCCTTCATGAAAACTTAGGCAAAAAACTGAATACATGAACATATATTGATATATCACCATAATAGTTTTATCTCTAATTGCCACAGCTTAATAAATTATCAAATGGACCAAGAGACTTGGGTTGTCTTTTGATATCATCAAAACCTCCAAATTTCTATAAAAAGTTAGTTAAATAATATCCAGATACATCTAACCCAATAAATTATGATATCTGCCTATCTCACAGGAGCAGTGGAAAGCTAATTAAAATGGCCACAGGGAACATACAAATAGGTGGCTGTATGAAGTAAAACATAGCAATTTTAGTTAAGCACCAGGAATTGCTGGGTATATTGGATTTAATGTTTCCTATGTTTTTTCATGACACCCTCCCCCACACTTCCTTTTGAAATCACTGAACTTTCACATTATTGGTAAATGTGATGTCACTTTTTAAGGTAAATTTATAAACTTATTAAACACTCTGCAATCAGCGTGACTAAATAGCAGGTGTAAGCCATGATTTAAATTACTCTTTATAATGTAATTTTAAAAGTCTAATATAAAAACTCAGCTTCCACAGATGTTTGAGTTGAAAGCTTCCACTTATCAGTCTCACTCTAATTGCAACCAAATTAATACAATTTACTTTGATTTATGAGAAAAATGCTAATTTTGACTTGGCTGCCCTTTTGGGAATTATATAAAGCCCAGCAGTACATTACTTCTTCACCATTCAAATCTGTGGTGGGGATGGTGGAAGCACCTGGCTATGGTAGAGACAGGTGATATCCATGAAGTGGGACTGCTCTTCAAACCCTATCCCTTCAGAGCCTTGTCTCTATCCTACTGAACTGTATCTCTGACTTGACACACTTTCAATTCAGCATTGAACATTATACCTTTAAATCATTATGCCACTCTTCTTTCACCAATGTCTCTTCTCTTATTCTCCTTTCAAACTTTGAAAGGCTAATACAATTCTCCCTTACTCAGAAGGAATACATTCCCAGACCCCAGCAGATGCTGGATAATACCACATTTATATTTTTTCTATGTATACCTAACTATGATAAGCCCAATTTATAAATTAGGCAGATTTAGAAAATAATTGATAATAATAAAATAGGACAATTATAACAGTTTCTGTGATGTCTCTCAAAGTATCTTATTGTACTCTAGTGATCCTTCTTCCTGTAATGTGACAATGGTACAATGGATACTTAGGTGATCAAATGAAGTGAGGTAAGTAGTACAAGTCATGTGAGGCTGTGTAGCAGCAGGAAGGGTGGCACACGGTAGGTTCGGGATGGTTCTTAGCAGATGGGTCAAGGAAAGGGAGTCTTGGAGCTCTCGGTGGCTTTTATGCTTTTTATTGTCAGCGGTGGCCAGGTAAATGGCAGGCATGGGTGCCGGGGGGCGGGGGGGTCAGGAGGCTGGCAGGCCTCCCAGCCCCCGGTATATCTCACCCTCTCAGCTGCTTCGCTACTGCTGCTGCTGCTTGTTCGCTCTCAATGGCGTTGGTCAGTACTGTCAGTCCTGTTGGTTCTGGCGTCCTCATGACGCTGCCCATTTAAGCCCGTGTCAAACTCAGGTGCACCCACTTGCCAATGCCCACCCTGGAATGCTCGCAGCACCGCAGGTGTCCATCATCACAATGGTGGGAGGGTGGAAAGACCTGATTTCTCTAATCCTACAGGCTGCTATGGAGGGCCCAGCTGGTGCACAGCTATGGAGAATGGGCTGTTTGGACAAATGAATCACTCATGTCTGGGGGTGGGGAGAGACAGCAGGGTGGCACACAATTTCATCATGAACCTAAGAATGGCATGCAAAACCTACGCATTTTTTTCTGTAATTTTCCATTTAACATTTTTCAACCATCATTGACTGAGGGTAACTAACCACAGAGAGTGACGCTGCGCATAAGGGGCTACCACTGTACCAGTTTGTGTTAGGTCAAAGAAATGCCCTTCTGGGAAGTCTTTTTTAATCACCTGAAGTTAATTTAGCAACAGAGCTACTGCTGAAACAAAGGAGATTTTTGCAGTTGTAACTGGTAGGAAGTGTTAAAGGTGACTAGGGATTTAAGAATCTGGGCTTCAAGGTCCAGCCATCCCATGTCTACGCAGAATCTTCTTTGCCTCCCTTGGATTGTCTATTTTTACAGAGCTGGAGAAAGAAACAGTCTCCTTTTACTTCCCTCATTCCAGCTATGGCCCCTCTTTTGGTTCCCATAGGATTTATTTCTATCTTTACGTTTTACATGTACATTTTGCTGGTTCTCACACGGGATAGGGGCTTCTGAAAACACTGCTAGCTTTTCTTTTTCCCTATAACAAACCCTAACTTCCAGTAGGCAATCAGTAGCAACTGAACAAAGCAGAAAAATAATAAATTAACAACAAACATTGGTAAACCATCATAGCATCAGTTGTTTCAATGCACTGACATCTGATATAAGTAATGTATTTTTCCTTCAATGGTGGGGAATGGGGACTGAGAAAATTAGTAATAAATAAAAGGATATAAATGGGATATTTTTCCCAGAGTTTGAACAAAAACTGAAATTGAGACAATTTATTAATCAAACTCTAAAGTAAATAACCAATTAAAATGTAATGGATTTTGTAATAGGAACCTTTATATATATGAACTCTTTCTAATATCAGTTCATGTTATTAATAAAGTAACTTTCATATTATAATCATACAGTTGTTACTATGGAAACTGATGGTCATCAAACTACTTTGTACAGTGCATAGATTTAGTTCAAACACTTTCTTTCATGTGTTGAGACTATTTCCTTAAAAAAAAAAAAGATTTATTTATTTATGCATAAAAGAGCTGGGCTACAGGCCAGAGTTGCCAGAGTCGCAGGAGGTGAGAGGATTCACCAGAGACAGAGTGGGGAGCAAAACAGGCAGATTGACTGAAATACACTGCTAAGGGGACCAGCAGGGGAGGTCTGCTGCGCTATGTGGGTCCCCTCCCTGGCCAGGATGAGCTGGTGCTGCTGTGCCGCGGAAGCTTCACAGTGCAGCACTCAACTCAAAAGAGGGGCCATAGCAGGAAGGCCCTGCTGAGATTACTTCTATTTCATACAAAGAAACATAGCCCCGCCCCAAAAATATCTGTCCTATTCTAAATCCACAAGTAAAGAAAAGACTGGAAAACAGTAGTTTTGTATCTTAAGAAATATAACCACAAAAAGTAGGTCTTTCCATTTAACAAAGAAAAACTGGAATGCTGTAATTCTGTATCTTAAAAAATATACCCACAAAAGAATAGGTGTTTCCATTTTAATAGAAAATAACTGGGAAAATATACTGCCCAGTGCCCAGAGAGGAATAAATTCTCCTTCAGCAGGCTGCTGATGCATGTCCTACGAAGTTAACTACTGTAACGTTGGTCAATAAAGCCAATCTTTTAAATAGATAATTTCTAATTGTAGAGGAGAATTTATTCCTTAGACCTAGGTTATTGAGCTCACTTGTAATTAAAAGTAAATCTTACCAAGAAAATATCACAAAAATTGTCTCTGATTGTTTGCTTTGTGTTCTTCATCAGGACAGAGGAATTTATATATATATATATATTTTAAAACTATATATATAATATTTTAAATAATATATATATATTTATTACATATATATAGCTAGATATGCCAATCTCTCATGTCTCAGGTAGGTATAATTTGAGATATGAGGATGTAGGCAAGGAAAATAATATGTTAGGAGGAAACAGAATTTATATAAACCAAGTATTTGAAGTTTTGCTTTATATTATTTTAAGAATGTGCCTCATTTTTGTCTTATATGTATGAGATGTAATTACTATATAAAAATCTTGAGAACCAATACTAATCATTATGCATTCAGTTTATACAAACACTTTCAAAGGGAAATATTAGTTTTGGACAAAAACAAATCTACTTTTGAGTATATGTTTTAATTTGAGTCTATTGTTTATATTTTTGTTTGTTCTGGCAATTAAGTTATTGGTAAATACTGACAACAAAACGCATAATAAAAAACATACATATGTATTTAAAGAACAACAAGCAACTCTACATACTGCTCGAGGCTATTTCAAGGCCCCCAAAATTGTATTTGAACATTTATGCACATGTTATTTACCAAATTTTATTTGAATGATTTCTCTTTGATCTGAGTGTAGGTTTTGAGGACTTACCATCAAATTACCTGGCAACAGGCCAAAATATTCACAAATAAGTAACAATTTGTTCCTTGGGTTAAAAAAAAAAAAATGAAAGAAAATACTCATAATTTGCCCCTTTATTCTTGATAAATTTTAGAAGAAAATTTGTAAATTAAAACCCGTAGCCACACATACACAGAATGTTTATCTTCACAAACAAAAACTGTTTATCAACTCTTAGTGGAAATCCATTTTCCCAAAAGATTTTCTATTTTTAAAGTCAGTTTTCCATGCACATACCTTATAGTCCTATCCTTTAACCTCACACCTAAAGGAAATTATTTTTGTCTGTTTTTGTTTTTTGGAATTATGGTTTTTTATCATATACATGATGCACTTTCACAATGCTTTCTAATGCCAGGGAGTTAGGCTTTTGCGCTACTCTCTGCTACTGGAACTTATCTCTAATTCACTGGTTCTTGGTTAATTATAGCACAATATTTATCACGGTTTGAGATACTTATCCAGACATGATTTTTTTTATAGGCACAACGGTATCAGGTCATAAATCCCAATTTGAAATATGTCATTAAAGTGCACTACTACTAATTAGGAATTTGTTCTGTTAACTTCAGAATTTAAATCCTAAAAAGGTAATATAAAAATCAATATTCAATTTGATGAAAGTTTGTTCACTAATAATTCTCATTGAGAATTTTTCTCATAAAAATAAGTAATTGCAGCAATGTTCATCCAAATTACCAGCAAGCACTGCATTTCGCCAGAAGATTTCCAATTTTCTTGTCAGAGTTGGTGAACCTCCTCTGTCAAATTTTGATTCCCTCTAGTAGTCCTTATTGCTCTGTATTACAATTGCATTTTTAAAAATTCTCTGTCTTCCATTAGAATATTGCAGTTCAAATGAAGAAATTATGCCCCTGATAAATCCCTAGTGTCTAATACAGGTGCTGCAGTTTCTGTTTAATAAATGTGTTTGCATGAAAAAAGTCAATTAAACAGTCAATTAACAAAATGCATACTAAATCACATTCCACTGCCTACTGATATTAATACTTCACAATTTTTGAGACAATATAACTGAGCAAATTTCTAATGGGAAAATATAGCTGTCTTCCTCTATTCATACAAGTAACATCTTTCCACAGAAAGTGGTTTTTTAGTGACTATTTGGCTTTTCATCCAAATCAACAATGACAGAAAAAATATTTTCAAACTGCAATATTAGTATATAAATTGAATAGAATTTGTGTGTGTGTATATACACACACGTTTGTGTGTGTGATATATAATTTAACCAATGGGATCTATTTTTGTCTTTTCGATTGCATAGTTTATATTGTGTATGCAGGAGTTTTATTAAAAGTTTTACTTCATTAAGGAGTTTTAAAACATGAAAATGGGCAGATAACTGAAGCTATTTTAATAAGAAATGCCATTTCTGTAGCTTTTGTGCTTGTAAAAAAACTGCTGATTTTGAGTGTTATCTTTAGCTTTATTTTACCTGCCCTACTAAGTTAAGACTGAGTTAACTGAAAACAGGTTTAAAAAACAGGTTAAAAAACACAGAAGAAAAAGACAAACTACTCTTTTCCTCTGATGATAATCTTGCCGTTCTTGTCTCACTTAACTTCATGAGAAAAGTCAAAAATGGCCCTCAACAAGAAACCTTGACTTGACTCTTGACCATAAAATATCATCAGGATTTTAAAGTTCAATAGAAGACTAATGTATACAATTAGTCACGTATAACAAGGGTTTGGTATTTGGGGAAATAGGTACAGCCACATGTGCAAGAAGCCAGTTTTGTTGTGACTTTTAAGGTCTACTTTAAAGACCTCCCTACCCTGAAATCACTCCCACACTGGCACTTAAAACCACTATTAGATATCTTAAGTCCTAAAAATTTTGGTCCTCACATTTACCTATTAAATTGAAATTGCTTTACAGGATGTAACACCATAGGAACCATCAGCTAACACCTGACCAGGGATTGCTTTCCAATCTGGCAGACAGCTAATTAAGTGAGATAGTTCCTATGGGAAAGTACACTGAGGATGGGGTGCCCATAAGGAGGAGAGAAATACTGACTGTGAAGGAGGCTGCTAAAGAAATTTAGTCAAATTGAAATTTATTCTAAGGATACATGTATTGGAAATCAACAACCCTTTTTGTTCCACTCATGAATTGTGACTTTTGGCCCAGGATATATATTTGCATCGTTCAGAGGGAGAGAATTATTAAAGCCATGTCCTAAACTACATAATTATTGAATATATTAGAATCACTGGTGAATAGACAAAGTCTGCATATTTAAATCTCTCCAGATTATCCTGCTTCATATACTATTGCCACAGAAAGCTGGCAAGTTAACTACATTGACTATATTCTGTTAAAAATACATTCATCAGAAATTTGTTATGTAGAAGAAACAATGTTGAAGCAATGTGAATGAAAAGGGAGACTAAACATGAAACTTATTTTCAAGGAGATAACAATCTACAAGGAATTACAAACCATCAGCATTAGAAGTCTAAAACAAAATCTAATTTTTATAGAAATGTTATCAACAAAATACAGAGGAGCAGTTTACTCTACAAGGGGACATGCAAGATGTTTTCCTCAAGCACTTGTCTATCAGGCCCTTTCTTTATGTTTCCTACCTTCCCCTGATCCCTCACAAAATAATCTGCTCTATCATTCTATCCCACAGTCTCAATCTCCTTTGTGTTCCTAAATAATGTTAAGTTTAAAACCATAATTAGCATCAGCAAAATATGGAGATGAGGTAGAATGGTAAGTTCTAGAACTTTCTAGAACGTGCCCTGGGAGGCTCTATCCAGGTATTTCACCCCAAGTCTTGGGTTTCTACTAGAGCATTCATTCCATCTTCACATGATTAATATAGCCAAATTACAGAAGTTTCACTACCATGTAAAACAGTATGCTTGAGTTTTTGAAAATAGGAATGAAAAAAGTTCATCTTTATTCTTGAAGAACACAGGGATTGCTGATAATGCTATCTTGGTTTTACGTTCTCTGATCATGCTGTACCTTTGCTTCTCTCCCTTTATTTCAGGAGTGAACTTCCATGGTATCAGCCCAGACACATGCCTCTATATTTGTCCACCTCCAGGCATGATTGGGTTACATTGTTTCCTTAGGACATGACCTCCTGTTTCTGACTTCCACAAGCTGAAGTTCTGTTCACCTACAGAATTATTTAAAGGGACCTCCAAGCAATCTCCACATGAATGTCTTATCAGTGTAAGAAATGAGACAGAACATTGAAGTGAATGATGACACTAGGTATAGGCAAAGAATCTAGAGGTAGCAGTTTAGTTTACAATCCACCTAAGCTTCTAGCAGAATATCATTTGGAAGAAATTAATTTATCTCTAAACAAAGACTAGCAGACAGTGGAAAAGTATCCTCTCTTAATATGTTCCAAGCCTAAATTTTCCTCAAATCTCTATAGCATACTACAATTGCATCTGTTCAGCCACCTAGCAAATATTCCGTATTTGCAAGCATTTTGCAAGCAGCTATCAGTGTTTAATCTTGGGATAATGCCTTCTTGATGTGCTAACCCCAAGAGTATTTCAAAATGCCTAAATGTGAATTACTGGTTGTAAAAAGGAAATTTGACTGCTCCAAATCATGCCTTCCTGTAACTGAAAACATGATGACATTAAACTTACAAGGTCATGTCTGTTCAATCATAGCCCATAAGTCTAGCTTTGACTACAACAGTATCAAGGGAGAAGTGTGTTAATAATTAATCAGAAATTGTCATAAATAATGAAATAAAATATTGAGGATTATTCTACAATTAACCAGTAATACAGGTATAATTTGCAGAGATTGTATAGAATTTGAAATCTCTTAACTTTCTCTAGCTTTTAGACCCTCAGTTTCATTAAAAAGAAGGAAAAATATGTTCATCCTGTGAGGTAGTAATACTATGATCTTATGTTTGCTTGTTAACATAATACCTGAAAGGTATTTTCACATATATTGTCTTTACTGAAACTAATAACAGATTTTGAAGTAGGCTGGGAGGTTTTTCGCATTTTTTGTTTGTTTTTGTAGTCAGTTTTCTCAACCATATAGGTGACTTGTTCCCAAGTGCACCTGATTAGTGGCAAGACCATTGACTCAAATATCAAGCATTATAATTACTAGTTTACTACTTGCATCATTAAGGATTCCTCTGCTATTACTGCAAGAAATTTTGACCCACACTATACTAAACAAAAAAGAATGAAATTGGCTCATAGACCAGAAAAAATATACGGTAGGTCTGACTTTATTTGCAGGTAAGGCTCCAACTAGGTCATGGGGATCCACATCTCAGGTCTCTTTACTCTATTGCCTCATGAAACTGCCTCACTCACGATAGCCACTGACTTCAGCAATTCAGTCTCCAAACTCACAGTGTACAATCCAAAGACAGTGAAAGAGTTTACTTTCAGAAGTCCCAGAAAACGCTTCCTTTGATCAACTTTGTTTTGCATGTGCTACTTGCCCTGCTCTGAAACAGTTATTGTGGTTTAAAAACAGATAGTCCAATGGATTGGTACAGCTTCTGCTGGAGAAAATTCTTCCTGCACCTAAGACTTAAAAGGATGATTTCTTCACAGGAAATTTGGGAAACTGTTTCCATCAGGAGGAAGAATTAATACTGAGAAACAAAACACAAATGTTCACTATAGGGCTCTCCTTCATCTAGCCCTTTAGCCAGGAAAGTGCCCACTGCCACCATCTGGAGTGAAATTATATGTTTAAATATGGACCTTATTTTATAAAAATAGAGCACTAGCCAACATCAATAATATTACTGTCCAGTTGCAGGCAGGGTTATGTTAACTCCTTCAAAAATATTCCTGACTGTGTGGATGGCTGAGGTCACTGACCCTCAATCAGCAGGCAACTTGTTCACCAAATGTCAATGGCATCTTCCTCCAAGCAGAGTTTATCACAAATCTGTTTCATTATAGCAGAAAAATGAAGAAATGTTGGTGATATTATTGACTGACCAGGTGCTTGGGAGTTGGAAGAAGAGTAAATTGCTACCTACTATAGGAAAATACTCATTCTGCTTGATTCATCAGTTTCTTTCATTTTCTTTTCTTTCTTCATTCCTCTCTCTATTGCTTATTCCTTTCTTATTTTTCTTCCATACAAAGAAAGGTATAAAAGTGTCCCTAAGCGTGAAGCACTTAAATAACAGGTGAGACAATAAAGATAAAGCCACATCTTTGCCTTTAAGAGGAGAAGGGAGCGATAATTGTAATTTATTCAAATAAATACTATGAGGAGAGGGATGTCAACTATTATAGGGAGAGCTTATCTTCCAGCTTCAATGGTCCCTGCTCAAGGAAATCTTGCATTGCCTGTTCTCCAATTCTTGTCTGATTAGTGACCTCCTTCTGAGCTCCCAAGGAGCCTTGTTCATACTTCTACTTATCTCAGAGCATTTTAATTATCTCTTTCTCTTTGCCAACCATAGCCAGCATTAAAACCAATTAGAAACCATGAACTCCTTAAGGACAAGTTCTTAAGTACAATTTGCTGTCAGGAAAGGGCGTAATTTTTTTCTATCGTTTCTCATAGTGATTAGGGACTATTCTGATTCAATCATGCTTTCTTGGGAAGATGAAGATTATTAGAGGAGGAACAAGAGTGAAGTCAGCAGATTAGTGTTCCATTCAAGAATTGTATGCTTATTGAACAATATGATCTATAAACAAATCTTGGTCTTCCTCACACACAGTTTATACCCTTTTCCTCTCAAACATACATACCACCAATAATTCATCCTCAATACATGAACTACTTGGCTAGAAAACCAAACATCAAAACATCAAAATTAATATCAAAGATGGATAATTTGCCAAGAGAATATATCTCAAAAGTTCTCATCATAAAACAAAGCCAAAAAGTAGTAATTTTGTAAAATGATGGTTAATTAGCTTATTACAACCATTACATACTGTATACATTTATCAACACATTGCACTGTCACCCCTAAATATATGTAATTTTTGTCACTTTTACCTCAATAGAGTTAAGGGTAAAAGGTGGAATTTGACTATTTTTAATGACCATTGTCACATAGATTATGAAGAAGTTAGATATTTTCTAAAGTCCTATTAAAATCCAATCATTCCATAACCAGATTAGAAGATTTAATGGTAATGATCTTGGAAGGAATAATGATTATGGTTTTAAATTGCACTGAAGTGTTTGCATTCAGTGTATTGCAAATCAAAATCACTCTAACATCACCAAAGAAGGCAGAACTACATTTGCCCATGTCACCCAAATATCATACATATTTCCTTTCTAAGAGGACATTCACAGGAAAATCATATTCTTGTTTTCAATACTTACATTAAAAGAATAATATCTTAACTGTGTAGTAGACTTTGCTTAGATAAATGTATGTCTTTAAGTTATATTCATTCACTCTTGCCTTGATAATAAAAAGTTGAAAATAATTTTTCCTTTTCTTAAGATACAAGAGCATATTATTCCAAATCACTCTTTTTCAGACTTTCAGCCATAAGAATTTCTTGCTGAATTTGAAGTTTTCCATTTAACTTTAAGTTCCACACATCAGCCATTTTGAATTACTTTTACTATTTGTAAAATATCATGTACTTTTCATTATCTATGAGCAACTTTGTGTACACTGTTCTGCTGGCATAAAATATTCTATCTTCCCACTTATTTTTATGTTTAATCCCTTTTCAACATATAGTTTTATCATAAATACTACATTTTTCTAGGAGTCTACTGCAGAATCACCTTATGGATAATTTTGAAAAGATGTCATAGCACTTTGCTATTCACTGTATAATTGTGATTGACTATTTATTTTATGTACTCTACCTGTCTTAATTTCATGGGATGAAATGCAAATTGTGCCTCACAAGCTTTAGCCCAATGCTTGGTACATCATAGTTACTCTATAGAGATCTGTCATACACATGAATAAATTTAAATAAATAAATGTCACTGGTTAAATGCTAGTTAACTAATCAAATCCAAATGACTGTTTTACTCTAGATTAGTAATTTATCACTAAAATAAATCATTGGCTAATATATCTCCTGATTTATACTTTAGAACCAAGATGTAATGAGACTATACAAATATTTTCTTTCTATAGTCTATGTCATGCCTCTTTTCATTTAAAGTATAATATAGTTTGTATTATTCCCTTTCTATAGTGAACCTACTTTCCCAAACCTGCTTTACTAAAGTATAGAATAGTACATCCCTCATTTGTCCCATAAATCTTGTGGCTTTTTAAACAGTGCTGTACTATTAATAGTTAACAATTGACAAATAAATATTTGCCTTTATGAGCAAGCCTGATATTGCATATTTTAGGATTTAGTAACAGATATTATTTTGTGGTTACTTATAGGGTATTCAGTCCATCTAGAATTTTTTTAATGAAATGAATATATAACTCATACTATGCACACAAGGATTTGCTTTTAACGTTTGTTATAATGTCTTGGGTTAGTTCAGCAATATATGCCAATTTTACAAAGGTTTATAACTGTCAAATATTAAACTTGGTAAAAATACTGCCTCATAATTTCAGATATTTCTAATCCTTAAAAATCACAGAAAATTACTGTCGTCAAAAATTATATTTTATTATGAATATTTATTAACAGAATCTTAGTAAAAGCACACCACTCAGACACAACTATACCTTTGAACTAGACATCCCATGTTTAATAAAAATTACTCCTCCATGAAAGAAAAAGTGAAGAAAATGAGTCAAAGAAAAGATGGAATATAAAGAAGTCTGCATGGTAACTGAATATTGGGGTCTCAAGAGCCCACATACATTACATTAAACTAATTCCCATCAGACATTCACTAAAACCCCTGTCACTTCTTCAAAAGAACTTCTGCATCACTACTGTGTCTTAAAATATTTCCTAAGAAGATTCTTTGGTTCATTGGTAGGGAAGTACTGCCTCCACAAGATTTGTTCGATTTGTTCAAAAAATTTTTAAAGATTTATTTTTATTTATGCATGTAAGAACTGGAGTACAGGCCAGAGGCATGGGGGGTGAGAGGATTCACCAGAGACAGAATGGGGAGCAGAACAGGATCTACTGAAATACACGGTCTAGGGTAGCAGTGGGGGTGAAAAAAGAGGTCTGCTGCACCAAGTGAGCTAGATCCATGGCCAGGAAGCAATAGCTTGATAGTGATGAGACTTTAACTCCTTCACCAATACGGAGGTCCAGATTCATTCAAATTTTATCTGTCTGTGTGTCAGAGGAAAGGTATCAGTTTCAGGTAGCACTTGTCTGTGGATAACTGGGGAAATCAGTATAACACTTGGACACACTATTTTCTTGTAATATAGGTAGTCTCATTATAGAAATTTTATAATTATCTTTGAAAGCAAATTGTTTATAATGTATAAAATGAGGTTAATGTATTGAATAGTTAAATGAAACTGCTTATTAAATTAAAAAATGTATACAATAAAGCAAATTTAACCAACTAAGCTATATCTGAACTTGACTTGAAAGTTTTCTAATCACCCTTGCACTTTCATTTATTATTGCATTTGCTTAGTCTTGACATAGCTTAGGTAATGATTTCCACCCACTCACATTCCTGACTTCCTTTAAAATTGCCTCTGCATCTACAATAAATCTCCTGGTGAACACAAAATTTATTCTGACCACTGCTATTTTGTATTACTATAGGACTATATCAAAGTTAGCAAGAGGCAATCCCAGGTTTATTTTAATCATCTCTGTTTATTTAATCATGGTTAAATTTCTAACTTTATAATACACTCATGAGGGTCAGTAGGTTTCTTTCAATTCTCTTATTTATTAAATTCAGAGTACCAAATACCAAATTGTATAAACACAAACAAGAAGTCAAATGATTGTTAAGTGAACAATTAACAAATTGTTAAACTCTGTTTTCAAGAGAATAAACAAGAACACAAGATGTTAAAAACACATTTTAAAACTTGAGCTAGACTGATCCCTAAAGCAGAATTAGAGATGATCAAGTCAAATAGGTGTTGGGGACGCTGGCTTTTTCAGAGCAAAACAGGCCAAAGGGAGTACTGTCTCTAACTCTGCTATATCTAGCTAAGCTAACTTAACTAATACGAACAGCAGTCACTGATAGAAGTAATGTCCCATGTAATGGCAGACTAATACATTTTTGGTACGGAAGCAACCTTGTGTTCGGGAACAAATGGAACATATCTACTGGCCACCACCTAGCCCAAGTGTCCCTCCAACATAAAGGGATGGATTCCCTCTTCATGTGCGTTTGCTAGAATATGGGAAAATGTTGCTGATCTTGCTGTCCTGGCTGTTCTATATAAGCTCTAGTAAAATGTGGAATTATTTCTCTATCATGCAACTAAACAATACTTATACCTCCTCCCCTTATCAAAGACCAAGAACCTACCCTTATTTCTCTGGAAGAGAGTCAACTCTGAGACCCATTTACTTGAAACCATAGGGAAAGATTTGCTTCTGCTTACTGCCTGATGAATAATACAGAATCTTATAATATGCCCAGTCATGGTTAAGATCGATTTAGTATGAATGAGGCATATGCAGATAAGGGGAAATTTTTGTTTGCTTAAGGGGTTTGGTGATTTGAAGGAAAATGCTCAAACTGAAAAATGATTGTAAGTGATTTTCTCTGAAGAATACTGAACAGAAACAGACTTCAGTAAAAATTAGGATTTTGAAAAAAAAAATCTTTTTAAGTTTATATTGTGAAGAAGTAAAAAGACAAATAACTGGGAAAGCATGGTCTCCGTATATTATAAATGGTTAATAAACCTAATATATACAGAGATCCTAAAAGTAAAAGGAAGGGACCAACAGGAAATCAGAAAACTGGATAGTTCATGGAAAAAAATACATGAAAAATTGCTGAGCTGCACTCATAATAAGAGAATGCAAGTGAAAAGGATACCGAATTACCCTTATCCCTAATAGACTGGCAATCATTTAGCTTGATAGTGATAAGACTTTAACCCCTTCACCAACACAGAAGCCCAGATTATTCAAATTTTATTGAGTGTTAAACAAAAAGAGAGAAGGAACAGGACTAGAAGATGTAATTTTGTGACTATTTATTGCTTGTGAATTTAACTATGTAAACACTTTCATTAATTATAAGAAAAATTTTTAAAAGCTGAATTAATAAAGAAAAGAAAAAAATAATGAACCTAATGGTATTTTGAACTAGTGGCATAAGCATACAGATGGGAATGATATTCCATGAGTTTTAAACGCAATAATTTAACTATCTCTAGTAATTTATATACCATGAATTAAAAAAATACAAAAGTTATTTAAATATATTTTATGTATTCAAAATGTTGGTGGTAATTTCTTATGAGGCTGTGCTGTGCATGTGTATATGTTGTGATAACGTATTCCTTACCAGTTGCTGCACCCAAAACTTAGCTTAAAACTGTGTTTTTTACCTTTAGTGCCAGGAAGGCATGGAGCAGGTTCTCAATGATCCGAGCTGGCAGGTCAAGGAGGAGTCCTGGAGCCCTCAGTGGCTTTTTCAGGTTTTTATTCCTCTTTTTATCAGTGGAAACCAGGAACAGGGCAGGCAGTGGGGCCAGGGGTCAGGAGGCTGGCAGACCTCGTAGCTCCTGCTGCATCTTCGCTCTCTGGACTCGCTAGACTGTCCTGTCTCTGCTACTACCGCTGCTGCTGCTTCTGCCTTTCTCCCTTCTTTCAGTTCTGCTTATACTCTCTCCTTGTGGCCTCATGACTCCGCCCTTATATAACCCATGTCTGAGCACAGACGCACCCACTTGCGCATGCCCACACCCTACTTGAGGTGCCTGCCATCAGGCATGCGCGCAGGACGGCAGGTGTCCATCATCAACACCAGTGGTGGGAGGGCGGAAAAGCCTGACACTTTTCATTGACCCTACACAGCTTATATTTTCTGAGAGCCAGAATTTGACTAAGTTGATGCCTGTAATGCATATTTCTCAAAAAGTTTTTTTTTTTTTAAAGATTTATTTCTGTGGCAGGCCAGAAGTGTGGAAGATGATAGGAGTCATCAGAGACAGAATAGGGAGCAGAACAGTCAGATCTACTGAAATACACGGCTGAGGGGAAGCAGTGGGCAAGACAATAGCGGTCTGCTGCACAGGTGGGTCATCTCCGTGGTTGGGGATCGAACTCATGCTGCAGTGGCTACAGATGATCCGTAATGTGGTGCTTAATCCCCCTTGAACCACCAGGGAGGCCCCTGTTTCTCAAAAAGTTTCTAGTCAAGGTGTCGGCCTATCCTGCAGTCATTAGGGTCAACTCAAGAATCAGCTATGAAAAGACTTCCTACCTTCCTCACAGATTTTGGTAGGATTCAATTTTTCTTGTCCTTCGGACTGAGCCTCAGTTTCTCTCTATGTGTTGGCAGAGGCCTTCCTGTTTCTTGAGAATATAAATTTCTTAAGAACAAGCTAGCAAGAGAGCTGAAAAAAATCTGCAAAAGAGAAGTCACTCTGTAATCTGATCTGGAAAGTAATGTTCCGTCACTTTTATTCATTAGAGGTGAGTCATATGTTCAACACACATCCAAAAGGATGGGATAACACTGCATGAATAGCTGGAGGTGGAGATTAAGGACATTATGGCCCTTGGACTAAAAAGTATAAAGCAAATGAGTGATTATGCAGACATCATTGGTACTGGGACTTACAGAAAGGAAAAAGAGATACAGGCCTAAGGTTAAAGGTTTAGTACATCTGATGATTGTAATCCTATAACTATAAATCGCATACAGTGTTGTAAACCAATGTTGCTTCAATTTAAAAAAAGAAAATTTTCATTGATCCTATACTTCAGTCTCCATACTTGAGAAGAAAAAAATGTAAGCATTGACTCAGTCCATTAAAAAATTAAATATCTTATAGTCTTGAACTTGAATGGAAGTATAAATCCAAATAAACACAGAGACATATAAATATGAGTATATATTTGCACAAATATCTTTTTGTCACTAAAAATATATTTGTCACTAAAAAGGACTGACTGAAAACATTTAATGAGTATCACAAGCCTGTAGATTAGACTAGACCCTCAATTTGAGTTCCTACTAAAATAATGAAGGTCCTTAGATAAAATATGGACTTTATAAATATGACAGGAGATCTACAAAATTAACATGGATGAATCTATTATAGAGACAAGCAAGGTCAATAGGTGTATCACATAAAATTAGGAAACATCTTGAAACAGCTCAAACAGGTGACAATAAGAAAACAAGAATAGAGCCACACTAGTGGCATAATGGGTTAAGCAATGCACTATGAAGCACACCACCGCCACTGCAACACGAGTTCAATCCCTGCCAAGGAAGTGACACACGTGGCATGGCAGACCTCTCCTGCCTTGCCAGCTGCTGCCCTCGGCAGTGTATTCTGTTGATCTGCCTGTTCTGTCCCTGGCTCTGTCTCTGGTGAATCCTCTCAACCCCCACACCTCTGGCCTGTACCCCAGTTCTTATATGCATAAATAAATAAATCTATTAAAAAATGAAAACAAGAACTATAACTATATTGATTTCAAAGATGGAAATTACTTTTAAAATAAACAGTCATAAGAATATTTTAAAAACACACACATCTATCTTTTCTGCAGAAAGCTTGAGAACTAATTCATCATTTTGAAAACTGATAGAGGAAAAAAAATCAAGTATATATCCTATGTACATGTATGAACATTAGGTTAACCCAGTAAACTCTGGGTGAAATTTTTGGTTTTGTTTTTAATGGTAATTTTCTAATGTTTTTATTTGGTAAGGAATCACAATGTTTGAATAGGATTCAAAAATTACAGAAACAGTACATATATACTTATGGATGTATTAATATTTAAAAAAAGTGAAAGAAAGAAACCTAATGAAAATATGAAATCAACTCCCTGAAATACAACATTTAACCAAAACAACTGAGATTATATCTTTCCAAATTATTCATTAAAATTTGGGTGGGGTCTCTCTGGTGGCACAGGGGTTAAGTCTTGCACTATCAAGCTATCTCCAGACACTGTGGGCATGATTTCATTCCCAGCCAGTGAGCTAACCCACATGGCACAGCAGACCTCTCCTGTCTCACCTGCTGTTCTCCTCAATCGTGTATTTCAGTCAATCCACTTGTGCCCCTCACTTTGTCTCTGGTGAATCCTCTCAAACCCTACCCACGCACTTCTGGCATACATCCTAGTTTTTACATGCATAAATAAATTAAAATAAATCTTAAAAATAAATAAGCAATTAAAATTTGGGCAATTTTGTCCCAGGAGTCACTTGGCAATGTCAGAGACATATATCATTTTCACGACTGGATGAAGGCCACTACTGACATCAAATAGAAAGAGGCCAGGGATAGTACCTTACAATGCCCAGAACTGTTCCAAACAAGAAACGATTGGTGTAAAAGGATCAATAGTACCTAAAATGAGAAACTTTAGGATAATCAAGACTTAAGAGATGAAAATTTCTTCTACTTAATAAACAAAACAAGAGCATTTAAAGGAAAATATGAACTTTTTGCAATCTCTATAAATGTGGATTTTGATGTTGATCATCAATGGCTGCTACTACCACATAAACATGAAAGAACAAAACCATCAACATAGTATTGGCAATAAATTTAACCCCTAGATTTGCTTTGTTAACTCTATATTTTATGAAATTCTATAGGGTGGATATCAGTTTCACTGATAAGTAAAATGCACAGAAATAATAAGAGACAAAGGAGACAAATCAATCAATTACAATAAATGGAACACATTTGGATTTGAATTAATACAAATAAGCAGAAGACTATCAAAGAAATTTGAAAAGAAAGCAAATGCTAGACTATGATATCAAGAAGTTATGTAAATGCTAGACTATGATATCAAGAAGTTATGTAACTCCTTCTAGGTGAGACAATTAAATTGTGGTCATAATTTTTTTCAAAGCATTTTTTTTAATTGTGGATACATTCGTTACATATTGCTTGTGTTATAAGATCTTGACCTTCAGGTATTGTTACTACACCACGTCCACTATCAAAGCATCCACAGTCCATCCCCATAGTCCATTGTGCCCCCTCTTACCATCCATTTTATTCTCTTCCCTCTATTAACATCAGTTCTATAATCAGGTTTTTAGAGTTTATTGATAGTTATGCTTTATCTGAGAATTTGTTTTGTTTCACTAAAAAAAAGCATTTCTATCTTTTAAAGCTACAGATTGAAGTTGTTACAGAAAAATTATATGATGATGGCATTGCTTCAGAATAATCTGGAATCAAAAAGAGGATATGTCTAAGAATACAGATGAAATAATTTAAAGCTATGAATTCACAATGCCATTCTTTCTACTTTTATGTATTTTAAACTATGCATGAAAGTTTTAAAAGAATATCTGATCTATTTATGTATTAATATAGTATCATTAAGAGAGGATAAAATAACAGCAATATGTTATGCAATGTATATCAACTTGTGCAAAACTGAGCATTATATTGCTTTAATACAGCATCTTAATCGTACTGTGTATAATTTTGAATATTTATTTTTAAATTTTTATCTATAATAAAATAAGATTTTCTTTAGCATCATTCATTTTCAAGAGTCATTTTATTGTTTATTGTTAGTCACTTAATTTACTTTCCAACCTCTACTTAGCACTTAGTTTTTTCTACTTTTCCATAGTATAAACACTGCTAAAATGAACACTTTTGCAAGTAATATAATTTCTTACCCAAACTCATTCATTTTAGGGCATATAGGTCTCATATAAATACTCTCTTTGGAATAGTTCCCAGAATTTCAATAACTGAATATAAGGTCTCATCATTCTAAAGATTATTGAGACATAAAGACAGATCACTTTCTGCAGAGATTAAGAAAGCATTTGGCTGCAAAGAATTAAACATTCTATAAAAATTACTTAAACAAGAAATGTTTTGTTTGTCTCACATAAACAAAAGTTCAAGGCTAGTACAGAGGCACCAACATGTGGGTAACACAGTTTTTTTTTTTTTTTGTTCTGTTCTATTGTCTTTAATGGTGCTTCATGGTCAAGATTCCTTTGCTGTAGCACCACATCTTAGGAACCAGACCCAGAAAGGGTGAAACAGGTTAGATCTTCTTTCAAGTTTGGTTTCCTTTATTTTTTTAAAGATTTATTTATTTATGTATACAAGATCTGGGGTATTGTCCAGAAGTATGGAGGGTGAGAGGATTCACCAGAGACAGAGTGGGGACCAGAACAGGCGGACTGACTGAAATATACTGCTGAGGAGAGCAGCAGGCAAGACAAGAGAGGTCTGCCACACCATGTGGATCAGCTCCCTGGCCAGTGATGGAACTGTGCTGCAGTGGGCACCCATAGCTTCATAGTGATATAACCCCTTGAGCCACCAGGGAGGTCCAGATTTGTTTTCCTTTACATGTAGACAGACAAGTCATTCCTGGAGGACTTGTTTTGAATTCTCCTCAGTGAGAACTATGTTGCAAACGCATTCCTGACTATGTGGTGCAGGAAAATAGGTGTTTTAAGTTTCTAGTTTCCTTATCTTTGAAATGCATTTTTTACCCATCCTTAATATATATTGCTTTAGCTTCAGATATTTTGTTCTACTCCTTGTCCTTCAAAAATCTTCCAAGAGATGGCTAATATGAGCTAATGTCAGCTCACTACCATTTTGGATAGGATTCAATAAACACTTTACTACAAAAACATTAATAATAGACATGAGGTAATCTATTATTCTCCTAGAGGATATTTTAATTTTAACCAAAACCAGGCCCTTATACCATACATTATACTATACATTTCATAGTATGTGATGCCTCTGTTAGCAAGTTTTGTATTAGGAAAAATTGTGTAGAAAAAAAATTCCAGAAATTATCAGATAACTTACAGAAGGCTGTATAAATTGCTATCCTCTTACTATGAATTTCTTAAGACTGCTCGACTAAAAATACATCAGAACAAACAAATATTTTGGGTATTTTCTATAAATGGGAATAAATTTCAACTTTAATCACATGCACACTTTTGGTGAAGTCATACTATATATGGTTATAAATCCAAGCATGCCTATAGATGTCAGAGGTAAGTGTTAATGAGTCCATTATTAGTGTTAGTTGTTTTTATTAAAATGTCTCAAAGCTCCAGGAGAACTAATATATTCTTTTTTATTTTAGGTTCTTGATCTTTTAAATGGAATATGAAACATCTTTGAATCACAGTGGCAGATTCTTGAGGATGATTAAGCATAGTGTCTATTAAAAACCTATGCGAATTACAAAAAGACCTGTGCTAAATAAAACTGCACTCATACAGTGAGAAATTTAGCATTTAATACTCTTCAAATATTTTCATTTTTATTTCTCTAGTTTTTCTTCTTGTTTTTATTTGTTCTGAAAACCAACGATAGTTTAGTTTCTGAAATTAAAATAAGTTTCTGAAAACTAAGAATGTTAGAGGTATTCCACTTTCATAGGCAAACTTCTTGTAAGACCTATCGCTGTCTACTTCTCTACTTCTCTAAATCTTAGCCTAGTCATTTTAGGTTAGTCCATCATCTACTTTAGAATTATTCATGATAGTCACCAATCAAATCCACTTTTCTTAATTCATTGCCTGTTTTCCTTGGCCTTCAAGCAGCACTCATTTTTGTTAACCTTGGCTTCCTGATTATTCTCTTCTGTGTCTCTCCTTTTATGTTGTGTTACCCATTATGTTCCTACTTTTTGAAACTTTATATTCTCTACTAATTGGAATTATTTTTAGACTCAGTCTAAAGTTGTTCAACTTATTACTGTATACTATTTCTCTAAGTAATCACAGTAATATATAAATTGGTACCTACAGCAGAAATACAGCGTATTTATATTTTAGATACAACCTATATCCACGTTTTCTTTAACAACTTCTCTTGGCTATCTCAAATGCATTGTTATATATGGACTATATTTCCTTTCAAATTGTGTCTTCTCATTTAATGGAACCTCTCTTTATCTAGTTACTTTAGATGGTAATTAAGAGTAAATCCTGATAACCATTTTATTCTCTATTTAGTTAAAATACCTGGTAAATGTTATTCAAGATAACTGACTTCTGAATACCCTTATTGGTTATATCATTTTTTTTTTAACCGAAGTTACTATTATCTCCTGTCTTAAATCTACAACAGAGCCCCTCATCAGCTACCCACTGAAAACAGCCTGATTCCCCTACAGTTTGGTCTCTACATTCAGTCAGAGCAAATATTTCATCATACTAATCTGCTCACAATTTTCAAGTAAAACATGTATAGCCCCTCCCCTTTACTCCTAAAACACTGCTATCTTTAGCAACCATTAACAGTTGCCTTCAATTAGTCTGTTTCCATACAGTCTCAGGGCCTTTGCTGCCTCCTAGATCTTGAATTTCCTTTTTATTAACTTCTACTTATTATTCAGAGCTGTTTCATAAGTATCTTGTCTCTTTTTAAAGTCATCAATTTGTATTTCCTTGCAAGACTGTAGATGAGCCCCTGGTCCCCATTATTCTTTAAGTCCCATAAGGACAGGAACCCTGTCTCATTTTATTTATTCTAGCCTCTATCAAAGTGCCTGGGTCCTTGCTAGTATCTAAGAGATATTGCTGAAAAAATAGCAAATAAATGCTTTCAGATGATATATCCCTACCTTAAATTATATTTTCCTTTTTTTTAACTGATGCATTTAATAAGTTATACATTTTGCCCTTGGGAGCATTCTCACTAAAGTGATTATACATTTTGTAGCACACATAAATAAATACATGCAACTCTGATCTGACTATCACCATAGAATACAGAGAAAATTCTCTTTAATTGATCGTTTGAAGTTAAAATTCCTAGAGCATTATGAGATAATTAAGCTCTGTTTTGAAGATGAATCACCAATGTTAAACAGTTATGTAGATGTTCTGTTGATTTAACATATATTTTCACCTCTGTCTATATGATAAGGCTGCCATTCTATCATGGGCAGAGGACAGTGGGGAAAACCTCCAAAATTTTTGGATATGTAATTTTTACCTAAATCCTGAAACCAAAGCTCAATTAAGTACATGAAATGCCTTGACTGTTGGATATAAAGCAATTTTATACTTTTATATACCATAAAATGCTTTCAAAAGTAGTAAAGACAAGTGTAAATTTGCCAACTTTTAACACTTATCAGCTATGGATATTAAAACAGCTCACAATACTTGTTCAATAACAATTTATCAGCAAAGAAAGGCTTTGTTGCCTTCACCAAAAAAAGAAAAGAAAAAAATCAAAAGAAGACTTCCGATGAAATAAATATAACTTGTGGTAAGTGTCCTTTTTATCATTTGCCCTTACCTATTAAAATCGACCCTAGTACATAATTTGACATTTGGAAATCATTGGTACAATGTGAGAAGGTTTCTTAATTCATAGTAAAAAATATTTCCTATTCCTATTTTTCAGGAATAGGTTCCAAATAATTTCAGTATTGACTGAACAAAGGTTTAAAACTAAGAAGAAAACTTGAAGTCATCCTTGCATTGTCAATGAGAGACACAGATAAAGCCTTTTATTAACAGAAGTATCAGAATAGTAAATAGTGGACACAACTAATGCATGTTCTTAAGCAAAGTTTCATCACTGAGGCTTTAAAAAAAAGCAAATAAAGTTTAACTGCTTTGTGATTAAGTAGAATCCCTTTAATGTCTTCAATTCATTCGTATGGTCCAAGATTCCGATGTACTTTTGAGCACACAGTGTGCTGTTTAACAAATACATATTGATTATAGTGGATAAGGGGCAGACACAATTAGGAGGAAAAGAACAGAGCTAAATTAATTCTCTACTGGGTGGGGAAGTTTAATAATGTCATTCCCCAGGTTTGACGGTAATTTTATTTAAAGATTTTTATAAATAACCTGAAAGTGGGAGTACACAGTAAATTATCCCAGCTCTTCTAAGCAAAGGAATGCTGAGTCAGTGGGAGTAAAGTGCAGCGAGAACTCATGAGTCTGTGTGGGGTAAGACAAATGGCAACTGAGTGCCAATGTGGGCAAGTGTGAAATAACCCATTTAAAGAACAATTCTAGATATGGAATGATAGAGTATGAGATATCATTTATGATTCAAGAAAAATTATCTAAGAATTACAATACTCTTTCATTCAAAAAGTCTTTGCCAAAACTTCACTCACTATGGACTCCTTAAATGTTGGCAATTCTTTAGAGGAATCCAAGACTACACCTTTGCCTCCCTGTATACCATATACAGTAATATGCTTCCAAGTCTATGATTTTAATTGCCTTATCTAATGGATATTTCTCAATGGTTTTTTCCAAATTGTTTTTGCTTAGCCAAAATTCTATTCTCCTTTGCTATTTCCCCCCCTTGGGAGAGCTACCACTGTTCTTCACTCAATGTTTTCAGGTGAATTTGGTGCTGTATGTAGCTACAAAGAGACATTAACCTAAGACAATCCTGTGTCCTGTCCATGGTTCAGAGAAGAGCAAATGACTCAGACTGAATAAAAGAGATATGAGGAGTTTAGTGGGGTTTTAAAAGAGGAAAAGGCATTCCTATATTTTAGTGACATAAAATACGGGTTCTAAACAATAGTCATAATAGTCATTTTTAATTTTTTTAAAAGACTTATTTATGCATATAAGAACTGGGGTATAGGTCAGAGGTGCAGTGGGTGAGTCACCAGAGACAGTGAGGAGCAGAACAGGTGGACTGACTAAAATGCATTGCTGAGGGGAGCAGTGGGGCGAGGCAGGAGAGGTCTATTGCACCATGTAGGTCAGCTCCCATGGATCCAACTCATGCTGCAGTGGCTGTGGATCACTTCATAGTGCTGTGACTTAAACCCTTGCACCATCAGGGAGGCCCTAGACAGTAGTCATTGTTAAGAGAAAACTGAGACTGATGACAGTCTTTAAATGGACTCTAAAAATGCAACCAACCCAGAGGAAACAGACATTATATCTATGAATCCCAAATACATTTGGATCAGAAAATAGCCTTAGTTATCATATTAGTAAAATTATTTTTACATTTTTTAAAAATTTCTATTACAATGGAAACAAATGACTACAAATATAGTATATATATTGCTATACACTAGTGAACTATTTGTTTGAAGTGCAAACTAGCCTGAAATCTAGCCATATTTTCAATCGAATTGTTATACTATATTGATGTTATTTATTAATATCATACATTATGCATCCAAAACTGAGAATACTGTTTTGTTCCCCAAAGTATATAATTTGTCTTATATACTGTATTTTAGGAGTAAGAGCTATATAATCTTACACATAATTACCAATAACTTGAGTCATTTTAGCTTCTGTCTCATTTAGCGTGACATCTATTGAATTAAAACTTTCACAATTTTGTTTTCATATTTGTGACTTTTGTACTTTTTATCTCTTCCCATTGTCACCACCTTAATTCAGTTGGTATAATTTCTCACCTCAACAAATGGCCTTTCCATAATATAAATGCAATCCTCACCATACTAATTATTATTTTCACTTTGAAAAACTAGAAGTATTATATTATCACTTCCTTACTTGAAATACTTCAGTGGATTTCCAGAATTTTTGAAATAAATTTTAATTGTTTTGCCAAGCACCTTGTGGTTTTTATTTCCAGCTCCTCCCTAGTTCAGTCCATGAGCCATATGGCTCATTGCACCTTACTGTGTGAGCACCCTGAGTGAACTGTTCACAGTTTCTCATAGTCAAATCTTCTAGTGAAGTAAATATTTTCATTCTGAATTTTTCTTCTTACACGAATATTTCCACCATTCTATCCAGCAGAATTCAGTCTTACTGAATATTACATGTGGACTCCATTATTGAATCTTTGACTACTGTTAGATGCTCCTCTTCAGGACCTCTATAATATTCTGTAAAACCATTCTGTTCTCCAAGGGCACTGTACCACTAGATTGAACTTTTTGTACAATAGATGGGCTCGTTTATTTTCAGAGTGCATGCCATAGAGTAAATGCTCACTGACACTGGATAAATTCCTCAAACATGGATGAATAATTGTTTTTTGCCTTTTCCAACTAAATTTATCATTATTATACTAAATAACTCAATTAAATATTTTAATTTAATTAAAAGACATGGAAAATCAAATACCCAAACTCTGAGTAGAGAAATCTTGTGGGTTTACCTGTTTGTTTGTTTCTGTTTGATCTTGCTATACCTGTCTTCCCCAGAAAAAGAGACAATGAAGACAAATGAGGTTTTGTAGAAAAATTTAAGTATTTTAAAATCATGAAGGAAACATTATTAAATAATCATTAAATTTTCATTTGATGCAGATAAGGAAACATTTTATTAGGAAACAAGTGCACTGACTAATTTGTATCTAGCAAAACAGCTCAATGTTTTGAAACATTGGTTAATGTTCTGCTTTTCCCTAGTTTATAACGTCAATTTATTACCTTTCAATTTATTTATTTTTATGCTTGCAATTTCAAACAAACATTATGTTGGGAATTATACTATATAATTTGAGATCTAATTAGTAATCAAAATACTCACTTCTATTAATAAACATTCAGACACATATTATTCCACACATACAATTCTCCAAAATTCACTGATTTCAGCTCATACAAACTTTGCAATTTGCCTGTGAACATTCTAAAAATGCTCATGAAGATAAATCAATTTAAAGGAAAGATTTTGTTATAAAGTAAATTCAGATTACAGTTAGTCATTTACAGTAAAGTATGGCTTACAGAAAGTTACTGTACCCATTTCATATTTCCAGTTTTAGATGTGATATTTTTCACCTCTCTAAGCATTGCCCTTCAAAAGTTGTAATTACATCCCCATATAAGCATTTGAAAACTAGCTAAACTCTTTCATCTTTTAGATTGACATCTATAATTATTTATATTAACGATTGTGAGAGATGCATATTTTGGCAAATAACATATAGTTCATCCTTAAAATTTTCAAGGTAAAAATTTATCTCACTGATTTTAGAGAAAATGTCTACTATGCTAAAGACAATCACTGTCAATCATTCATTCAAATCAGACTACCTTCTCTCAGAAAAAAAGATAAATTTTTAATGAAAGTCAACTAAGGCACATGTCTTTGTGACAGCCTTCTCACTATGAACTCTAATTCTTTGATAGGTACAGAGATAGAGACAGTGATTCAGAGATAAACAGACATCAAGGCATATATCACATATCACGAAAGGGTTGTTAAAAAGTATTGAAAGGATATTCTAGATATGGGCAAGAAGTATGTAACTATGATGAAATAAGACTTTGAACACTTATTTACAGTGTCTATCTCGCTCCTTCAGGAAGAAAACATTCTCCAATAGTCTCTTTGTTTGGTTCCCAGAAATTATTATAGCTCTTGTCAATGGAAACATGGCAATCAGTGACAATTGTGGCTTTCTTCTATCAAATGTGTGATGGGCTATTGTGAAAGAAGTGGGAAAAGAAAATAAGTAGCTACCATGCAGTTCTCAGGTAGGTCTATATTGGGAAATAAGATGGTTATATCTGAAAATTAAATTTCTTAAATCTGTCCATGTCCTTGGAACCCTTGAACCTATTTTCTGTGCCACAGGTAAGCCATTTAATGGCACACTGTTGCCTAATAGAAGAACTCATTTATTTCTTTAAGAATGATAATAGTATAACATTGATGAAGAGAAAACCATGAATACAAGAAATATATGTTGAGTTAAAAAACAAAAAAATATTTTGAAGAAATCAGAATTGGAAAAGATCAAACAGAATCAGCAATGCCATCCTGACATCAAAGCAAGTTTCTGGGGCAAGAGGAAGATTACCTTCTATTTGAAATGGACCAATGTCAATAAATCTAATAAGCAAATTTCTAAAAATCAAATGATATATGGGTATAAAGTATAAAGTAATCTCATTATGGAGTATGTAGTAAAGTGAGATTATCTAATTAATATCTAATACTTTGATACATTTACTTATTCATATTTAATTCTTCATTGCTATAAGACCTTTAGCTGTTTTGCCATCAATTAAGGGAAGCCATAGCAAACAATAAAAGCAAAAAGGAAAATTGATTGGCTTCAGGAAATTCAAAACATAAACTCCTAATACAAATTGGATTAAAAGGAATATTTCCCAACCATTATGAGTCAACTGTATAAGCAGAGAAACTTCTCTCTACTTACCTTCAAGAAGAGACATAATGAACATCAAAGACAATAGCAAAATAATTAAATCAACTTTGAAAAAATCTCACTGAGAAATAGCCTCTACTCGGCATTTCTTTCCTTGTCTTAGCTTCATGGGAATGGGGAAAAACAATTACTAGATTAGTTTTCAGGTTCTAGAGCAAAGGGTACTTGACTTAGTTTCATCATTTCTATGAGAGTCAGGATCTAGACTTCCCTGTAAACAAATATGCTTTCCAGCATTGAAATTACAAATAATAGCCTACTACGTCTAAAGTGAGATCATCCTATTAAGCTTCCCAAAGGCAAATTATATACAAAAGTACCTATAATGCACACATAGCTGCAGAGAATAACACACAGTTCAGGATGTTGAACAAGAATAGTGACATGTGTGGACACTCCTAGAGTCTAGATAGAAAAAGTGTCTTCCAATTGCCAGGAAGGTATAACTGTAGCTGTATGGGGATAAGGGAAAGAAAAAGTTGCAAAAGATAACAAAATAGTCATAGGCTTTGGTGAGACCTTTCATAGACTTTGATGAGAATCAGAAAGCAAAATGCAGGCCTCCCTGGTGGCGCAGTGGGTTAAGCAACACACTGTGAAGGAAACTGCAGCCCACTGCAGCACAAGTTTGATCCCTGCTGCCAGCCAGGAAGGGGACCCACATGGCACGGTAGGCAGACCTCTCCTGTTGTGCCCGCTGCTCCCCTCAGCAGTGTACTTCTGTTGATCTGCCTGTTCTGCTCCCCACTCTCTGTGGTGAATCCTCTCACCCCCCCCACACCTCTGGCCTGTACCCCAGTGCTTGTATGCATAAATAAATAAATCTTAAAAAAAAAAAGAAAAGAAAGCAAAATGCAATTTCATAAATAAAGGAAGAAAACAACTGCCTTATGTGTTAAAAAAAAATAACAACTAATGAACTATTTGAGTTTATCAACAACTGACTAATTTTGTTCCAACAGCAAACCAAAAAGAATCAGTGTTAATAGTAAATTATCAAACTGTTCTTCAATGTGATAATAAAAGAAAAAAATGATGTGTATTTTTATAGACTGGTACAAGAATGCCTAGAGCAAGTACTTAAAATCATTAATAGACTCTACATCATTCAATAAAGTCAAGTATGTTACCAAGTGGTAGAGTTAAAATACTGACCATACATATACTGGTGCTCCTAAGCACTGATGATATGCTAGTCACTAAGTCAGAATCATTGGAATTTAATGACTAGAATTCTAAAAACAGGAAAATTATCTGTCTATGATAATCAATGCCAGGTTGTTAGAAAACTGTATAAAACCAACATCATTAACAATACATATATCACATATTATATTAAATACCAAGTACAGTTGATTTTATATAATTATATAATGTCATAAAGTGTGAAACTAAAATTAAGTCATATATCAATATTTAGAAGAAATAAATTTAAAACTAATAGAAGAGAGGTTAATATATTGGTGAAACTGTTACCTCCAGAAATAATATGCACATAAAGAAGCAAAATATTATAGAATGTTTTATATTAATTAAATTGGTAAGTCACAGTACACAATATTTATATGATGAAATCTAGCAAAAGAGAAGAGAATGAAACAAGAGGAAAAAATGTGAAAACATTATGCCTTCAATCTTATCAAGTCTTCATTTTTCTGCTCTTCATCCTTTAAGTTATAACTATTTTCTATATGTAAATGTTTTCTATGAGGGCAATATTTTATTTCTATCAATATATCTTTCAGTTGACTCTCTACACTCTTAAAATAGCTAACTACAAAACTAATGTAACATGCAATCAGTTCTTGGTGCAACCACAACATAAAGTATTTTTAATCAGCTGAGACACCACATGAAGTATAACAACCTAAATATTAACATAAATAATTGATCTATACTAATAACTCATGTCTTATTAATAGAATTAGAATGAAAATTATGATTATCTGTTTTGACAGTGATCTGATTAGTAAGAACCCAGGGTATAATAATTTTGTGTAGAGTGCCCATTTTAATTAAGATGACCTTTCAATAACAGTGGTCTGTTACATTTCCAGTTGGCTAAATATGATCATTTTTAATGAATTTTTGATCAAGTGAGTTATTTAGGATAGTTAAAGAAATTAGAAATATCAAAGGTATTTTAAATAGGAAAAGTTGAGCTTATTAAATATGCCCTTCTGAGCAGGCAAGCATGAGAAATTTTAAATATGCTTTGCCTTTCACAACAGTTTCATATTATACAGAGATTCAACCCTCTAATGAACTCTATTTGTTGACTCATGCAAGAAAACAAGGTAATTGTATTATCTCAACCCCACTGACTTTTTAAGTCATGGTGTTAGAGCTATTACACCCAATATTTGAAAAGAAATATATTGAAAAATAACCAAGTTGCTTTGAGGAAATTGGGGCATAACCTTTTCATATAAAAAATTGAAAACTCATTGAATTGGAAAAAGTATACTTGTAGTAAGGACATTTAACTCACTAGATAAATGTAAAACATTAGCATCGCTTGTGTAAGTTATCAAAGTGATTAAAAAGAACATAAAAAGTACATTTTGAAAATTAATTGAATCTTTGATAGGAAAATATAAGGCCAGAATATTTAATGAATATCTATTTTAGATTTTTTTTTAAATTTCCATGGACCATTTAATATTTTCTCAGTTCCTTCTTTATTATTTTTCTCTCCTCAATAAAATAATGAAATAAATAAGTGCGTATTTACTGAGCACTTATACCATTTTCCTTTTCTTTATAAATAGGTTCAGAGGAGAAATTTCTAGAGATTATTAAATAATTATAAATATTAAAAGTATAATGCAAGTATAGGTGCTCTAATATGCATAGAAACATTATTATTAAGTTTTTATGGATATTTAAACTCCTAAAACTGATGTCACAGATATTGTACAAATGGTATCTCTTAATAAAATTCTTAAAATTAGAAGGCTTGATTAAAAATTTGTAATTAATATATTCTTATTTCAGAACCTATGAAATGTAATTTTCAAAGTATATCTGCAACATATATAAAGTATATTGCCAGACTATTAACTGGACAACATTTATGTATATCAGTAGAGTGGAAAATATTGTTACATCAATGAAAATGTCAAACACAATCTTCACAAAATTATGTAATACATAATAACTTGAATTTAAATTCAGTATTTAAAAAATACTAATTTGAGGGAAGGATAGAAATAAAATATATTTTGGTATCTAAATGACATTTTCTATAGGGTGATAATTAGAAAAATATAAATTAAAGAACTCTTTAAAAACTAAAGGTTGTTATTGTTATAAGTATACAGAATACATACTCTTTAAAAATAGCACTTCATTCCAGGAATCATGAAACATTTTACAAAAGTACGTCTCATTAATACTAAGGATGCAATCTCAAAACTTTCTGAGAATCATAAATTGCATCATAGACTCTTTTATGTGGACAGAATGCAACAGAATAGAACTTAATTTAAAAAAAAATAGAAAGGAAGTCAAATTAAATGCTCCCAACTATTTGAGCTTAAGGAAGAGTACAAGAAGTTACAGGAGACAGAATAATTCAAACTATACTTTTAGGTTCTTTAGAGTGTGAGGATATAAGATGGAGCAGTGTTAAGTTCAAGACCATCAGACTCAGACTGAAGTAATGTGAAGCTAAAGAAGTTACTTGACCTTTTAAGTCTATCATGCTTTACCTATAAAAAGCAATGTAATCAGAACCAAATGAGTGTTGAAAAAAATAGCTAATTCACCACTTAAAACCAAGAACTCTCATAGCAAATGTTTGCAATGCTAAACTCACATATTTTTGTTTCTCTTTCTCCTTCCTTACCCTCTCTTCCTCCTCCTCCTGCTGCCACAGTTGCATGTTATGCAGTACTATCAAATATAGCCAAATAAAGCTAAAGATGGACACAATTATAGCCTTATTTATTTTTCTGTTCTCTAACATGAGAAACTGAAAATTTGTATGTAAGAGCTAAGGGGAAATGAAAACATTTTTAAGGAAGAATCCAGTAAAAAGAATCTATTGAAAGAAAAAACATTATTCTAAGAATTCTACCTTCCCAAAATGTCTAAATTCAAAGCAAAAGCACTCAGAATACAAATAGGACTATATTCGGAAGTTAACAGTAGGGTATGTTAAGAAATATATCTATCAACTTTCTTAAAGTAGCAAGAGAAATAGCAGCAATAGTGACACTATTATACTATGTGCTACTAAAAGACCAGTGCTGTGCTATTTTACATATAGTATCTCATTTAATACTCTGAGCAAAATCATGTGGAAGGCAATATGATCCCTTCACTTTACAGATGATGTAGTAGAAATAGGGAAAATTTGAAAATTATTTTTGAAGTCACATCTAGCATAAAATGAACCAAGCTAGCAGATATAAAAATCTATGTTTTTAAAAATTATATTGTACAAAAAAATTATATTGTACATATGTAAAGTAACATTTAGTCTATCAAATAAAAGGTCACTCTGCATTACAATACTTAAAGTAATGTGGCACTTGTAAAGAGAGTGTTGAAACTGACTATTTTGCAAACAGGACTGTTAACATATTAAAATCATGTGTGAAAAGGAGTACCACATGGGAGTGTAGAGTCTACTGGCAACAAAAGTTAAGAATGAATTTCTCTTATAGTGCCTACTAGGAATTGAATATTTGCTATGAAAATAATTTTATTTTGGACATTGGTCACCCAGAATGTAATGCTAAAAGAACAAAACTTCAGTGGCTACTATGTTGAAGCTTGAGAACCATTACCAGTTTAGAGATCAAGAATTAACTGATACTGAATTAATTCTTACAACTTAATGCAAATACAATTTCTATCTAATGAATGTGGTTTCTGATATTACATATGATATCCAAACTATGCACAGGAAATAGTTTCTTTTAGCTAAATATAGTTAAGTATACCCAGTGCCTAAGAGCATCTGACTCTAAGAAGATGCTTAAAAAATTATATTTATCACAGCACTAGACATACAGTTGATAGTATGTGAGCAAAAAAAAAATATATTTCAGTGAGCCTCCAAAGCACACTTTTTTCCATATTTTAGAATAATAATCAACTAAATAGAAGTTGGACATAGTTTTCCTTGTTTGAACAAGTAAAAACTTGTCATTTCTGGTCATTTAGCGAGACAACTGTGATTGCTCATTGTTTTAGTCAATAAGCCATTTAAGAACCATTTGAGGTAGGAATATGATTCAGGGCTATATTGTCTGGAAGCATTCCTTTTGTTCAAAACAAAAAAAAAAAATCAAGAAAACAACAGAAGTTATCAGCTTAAAAAAAAAAACCTAAACAAAACAAGAAAAGACAAAAAAGGAGTATTATTTTCAGAAATTCTGTACTACTAAAATTCTCAATGCCCTAGAGAACAATGTTATATGGAAAGGCATCTGGTACAGAAGAGTTGGGTGCTAAATGTGAAGAGGCTTTAGAAATACCACAACCAATTTAACTCACATACTTTCCCTTTTGTCATTGTGTACATCATTGTCTATAAAGAGCCTAAAAGTATTATTCCAATAAGGAAAATAAATGAGATATCAACAATCAAGGAAGCACCATGCCATATTTTCACTTTATTTCTAAGAAGTATATAAAATAAATGTCTTCAAACTTACTGTATTTCAGATTTCCTAAAACTAAATAGTTCATGTATTCAAATAGAAGCAAGAATAAATTTCTATATTACAGTTCAAAACTGTTCTTCCTTCCAAAAAACAAAAATTTATTACCAAACAAAAAGTTTCATGGTAATGATATTAGTACCTTATACATGACTTCCCTCAAAGCTGAATGAGTGCCAAGTTCCCTGTTACCAACACTGTCAAAGTCATAAATGCATCTGAGTATGTGTTAAAATTCTTGAAACCCCATGTATCAAACATATATTATTCATATATCAAACACATGTTAATATCATCTATGCTCTAGGCCCATTAGACAATTCTGAGTGGCTAAGACATTCCCCTTCCTTATCACAGTGCTATTCAGTTATTCAGTGCTTTTTGGAGAACATTGTATTTAGAGATGTATGTTTGACCAAGTCAAGAAAGTCTGGAAGATATACATGAAGTGGCACTTGGGTGTAGGTTTGATCGAAACAAAAAGTTTTAACATAATAAGGAAGGTACAAAGGATCATTCTAGATATTCATATTAATATGAATTAATATGAATTGAAGATATCTAATATTCATAAACATAAGTATATTTTTATTCTCTTAATTTCAATAGAAGTCATATTTTGTTGTAGAGGATGGTCAGTTAATAGTGTCATCACCACAGATAAATTGTGAGTCTATATTGAGAATTAAGCTAAATTGTACATGGATAGTCTTTCGTTAACTCCTGGAACACAGTACGAGTTCACTGAATACATCTTAGCTATTTAAATTTTTCTCCTCTTTTTCCTTCTCCTCTTCATTCTTATTCTTAGCGGAAATAAAAATATGCAGAAAAAAGTCCTGAATCATGAGATTGTAGCTAATAAAGATATCTTCCAAAGAAAGATAGTGTGGTTACAGTGGAAAGTGAAAATGAGAAATTATGTAAAATGGATTGGAAAGTTAGGTGACAGTCAGTTCATACACAGTTTTGTGTTCTGTGCTATTTTTCTTTTAATTCTGTTAAAAATTAACAGAGTAAAAAACAACTGATCATATTTGCAATTATACAAGATGGTTCTAGTAGCAATGGGCCACAGGGATTTGAAGAGAGTCAGAGAGATGATGCTGATGCATCAGTTAGACATCTTAGTAGTTTTCCAAGGGGGTAAATGATGTCACAAAGAATGTAACACCTATATCATGCTCAATAGTCTTTTTAGGATTTTTCCATACTTTGAAAATACAGGTGTATAGATTGTACTATAGCTGTTTTTTTATAAAAATGGAGTTCTTATAATTCCAGAAGTAATTATATTTAAGCTAAATATTTAATAACTTTTACTGACATATATATCTGTGTACATTTATGTATGTATATGTACATATAATATACATTATATATGCAATGTGTGTATATAAATATAATTATTCTCATGTAGGAACTAGTTCTGTGTACTGTAGGCTGTTTTGCAGCATTCCTACCCTTCTAGATATCAGTTGTAAATCCTCCAGAAAATACCAAATTGCCCTTTAGGAATCAATTTATCAATCTATATTGACTTGCAGTGATGACAGTATTCAATGATCATCCTAAACAAAATTTAACTTTCATTGAAATTAAGAAAATTTTTAAAAATAAGTTATTAATATTAGGCATCTTCAAAAATTAGTTCTTTGAGGGGCCTAATTTGGCATAGTCTCAAAATAAACTCATATATTTATTGTTTGTTTCACTAAGATTAAACATCAGCCATGCTGTTTTTCCTCATACATTTTATTGATGTAAACAAGAGTCAGAGTTTGGAGTTTAGCCATAAGACAGCACTTTAAATATGGATAGTTTAAAATCACAATCCCCTTGTTATGCGAACTTTTCCCAATAAATGTAGTTTTCTCTGTAAAAGTAATCTAGTAACCCCTGTAACCTAGATTGAGAGAAAAGTACCATTCCTTTCTACCAGAACAGAGAAGGAAATAATAACTTAGACTCTGGAAATTCACAAAGGTACCAAAATTGTGGATACAAATTTGGAAATGAGTTTTAAAATTCCTCCATAAATCAAATAAGTCCATTTGAGAATTTATAATTCCAAACATGGATCAAAACAGACACAAAATAAAAGTGAAGCGGGTACATAATTTTATGATGCAATATATAATCTTAAAATATGATACCAGGGTTAGAAATCATAAGGACTGAGGATCATATTATATCAATATACACCATGGTCAAGAGTGTGTGCATGTGTATTTGGATATTTATAGGAGAATTTTTTCATACCATTGGATTTTGTAGTACTTTATTAATTCCACCATACTATAATGCATCATTTATTGTTATATAGTTAGTTCTACTATAACTACTTTTTTGAAAATGTAAATTTATTGCAAGGTAATTGGAGTATGTGTATATATATTTGCATATATACATAGTTTAGACCTATATATATATATATTTATGTAATGTGAGCAAATATATCTATAAGGGCATACATATATTTGTACAGATATAATTCTATTTTTATGTGTAGGAATAGCAGGTTAATATAGAAAACCTGAGGCCTCCCTGGTGGCGCAGTGGGTCAAACAACGCACTACGAAGTAAATCTCAGTCACTGCACCACGAGTTTGATCCCTGCCTCTGACCAGGGAGGGGACCCACATGGCGCTGGGGACCTTTCCTTCCTCACCCACTGCTGCCCTGGGCAGTGTGTTTCAGTCAGTCTGCCTGTTCTTTTCCCCACTCTGTCTGGTGAATCCCATCACCTCCTGCGACTCTGGCCTGTACCCCAGCTCTTGTATGCATAAATAAATAAATCTTTAAAAAAAAATACAGAAAGTGTTACTAAATGGAGTCAGGCAGGAACTTTAAATATTTTTCAGCTAACTCAATTTACTGCATGTTACTAGCCATAGCCATCCATATATCATGTTCAGTTTCAATAATCCTCCTCCTATCACTGTATTTTTGTTTCAATCATTCTAAATCCATTTCCTTAATCAAACCAGATATTTGTCAGGATTATATCCCATATTTATTGTGGTATTTCTAAACCATTCAACATGTATAAAACTGTGCTATACTTTTTTTTTAAAGATTTATTTATTTATGCATACAAACACTGGGGTACAGGCCAGAGGTGTGGGGGTGCTGAGAGAATCCACCAGACAGAGCAGGATGCAGAACAGGCAGATAGACAGAAACACACTGCTGAGGGGAGCAGCGGGCGAGGCAGGAGAGGTCTGCTACGCCATGTGGGTCTCCTCCCTGGCCGCTGCAGTGGCTGCGGTTTGCTCCATAGTGCGTTGCTTAACCCACTGCGCCACCAGGATGGGCCCTGTGCTATACTTTTTATTAGGTTCCTGTGACCTTTTTTTTTTAAGTTAATTTACCGTTTTATTGAAGTAACACTGGTCTACAACATTGTATATGATATAGGGATATAGGTTCATACCTCCTTAGATGTATTCACCCATAACAGGTCATTGATGAAATCTTCAAGTGTTGCATCCCTAACTCCATTTTCTTGCAGGCCCTGTGTATTTTATGGCACAATTTTACATATCCCAGTGGTTTTCAGGAACACATATGTCATGTTATAGCAGGCTTGACTGTAGTTAAAATATTGAAGGCTATTCCCACCATATTGTTGGATTTAGTTATTTCTACATAAAGAATTTGGTAACTAATGTCAAGTGAGTGAATTTTAGCATTGAATTAGCACAATTTTATTTTAAACATTCTCCTTTTTATGTAAAAGTGGAGGCATGTTTGAAAAATAGATTTGATGAGTGAACCATAGGGGAAACAGGCAAAAGGTGCAAAAGAGAGAAAACAAATTATGAAAATGTTCCTTTTCCTTGGTCATTCTATAATTAATTTTCTATCTACTCTCAAGGGGCTAGAAAGTAGGACATGTGCCATATTACACAGAAGGTGGCATTAGCTCTTTTGTCACTGTCAGTAAGATTTTGCATAAGAATCAGCTGCTCTCATGCACATAGCTCGGTGTGTTATGACCTGCTGTCTCACATGGTGGTTCAACCACAGACACCCTCAGATGAGTGGCATGGCCTGAGCACACCTGGCTTCTGGTAGAGATCAGTCTGATACTTCAATGATGAAGATGTCACTCATAATACACATAATATTTGCCTTCACTTCATCATTAAATTATCCTTTTGCTGCAACAACATCACTAGATTTTTAGGACAAAGCATTTTACATTTTCTATCAGATCATTCTAATTGTATTATAAAGAAATAAAAGTAATTTTTCAAGTAACTCTGTTCTCCCTGCTGTGTGTATTTTGAAGTTACCATTATCTAATGGGCTGTAATGAGGAAAGAACTAGAGAAAGAGTTCATGATTTTTTTTAACAATTTATTTTTATTTATGCATTTCATTTATGCATACAAGAACTAGGGTGTAGGCCAGAGCTGTGGGGGGTAAGAGGAGTCACCGGGGACAGAGTAAGGAGCAGAAAAGGTAGATCTACTGAAATACAGTGCTGAGTGGAGCAGGAGGTGAGACAGGAGAGATCTGCTGCATTATGTGGGTTACCTCCCTGGCCAAGGATCAAACTCATGCTGTCGTGGCTGCAGATAGCTTGATAGTGCTGACTTTAACCCTTGAGCCAACAGGGAGGCCCAATAGTTCATGATTCTTATTCTCATTCTCCATTTTAGTTCTATAAGTTCTTTATCACATGAAAAAAATAATTGGTAATAAAATATTTTCTTACAGACACATTATAAAGTAAATGTGATTAATCCAGCATGTTATTTACTATCTGCAGTGATTTTGTGTAAAGAACAGAACATCTTGGGCTTTTCTTGAGGTTCACAGTCAATAATCACTGATGTGGAATGAAAGCTTCCATTCTTTCTCATGCTGAGTGCACTTCCATCCTCTTCCTACTTTTGTCTCACAAAGGCAGAAAATGATTATTTAGAGAGAAGATCTGGCAAACACTTAGAATATGGCAGCCACTGTCCTCAGCACCTCACCACATTATGTCTTCAGTGCATTATCCTTGTTTCACAGGTGGGAGAGCAGAAGCACAGATGACTTACTAAAAAGACCATGTTTCTTACCATTTGCTATGCTACTATTCTGAGTTATGTAAACATGGCATAATGCTGAGTTTCTTATGCTCACAACTGGGAACTTTGACTTGAGGGTTACTATATAAGAAAGATGAAAAAGGAAACTGTCTGGATTTTAACATCTCATTTTGGTTACTGAATGTTATAGAAATACATAGTGTTCATCTGTAATACATGTTTCATTGTTATTAAAATAGTGTATAATATTTTTAAGAGTCAAATTGGATGGCTGTGACTTTGCATGATATGATATGGGAAGTCAGGGTGAATTTTGACTTGAAGGATTGGGAGCATAAGTTTATCTTTCTCAGAGGTTTCAAAACACTATAATAAAACACATGGAATGTTTAAATAATAGTTCCCTATAGGAAAAAGTCAAGTCAATACACTAGACTCCTTCTAGAGTTTCTGTTCTCCTCTGTAGAGGGGGAGATGGTCATTTCTCAAAAGCTACCTCCTGTCTCTAGCCTTTAACATTGAATCCAAATGCTAAAGAAAAATTGAGAATTAAAATGAGGAAAAGAGGACCTCTTCAGTAGCCTACAGGTTAAGTCTCAGCAATATCATGGTTACAGCCTGAGTTCAATCCCCAACCAGGGAATTAACCCAAATATGGCACAGCAGACCTCTCCTGCCTTGCCACTGTGCCCTTCAACAGTGCATTTCAGTAAATCTGTCCGTTCTGCTCTCTACTCTGTTTCTGGTGAATCATCTCACCCCACTCCCCATACCTCTGGCCTACACCCCAGTGTTTCTATGCAAAAATAAAACAAATAAAAATTTAAAAAAATAAAATGAGGAAGTGGGATTATACAGGTTAAAGGAAGTTATTTGTGCCTTGTCCATTCCATTGACACTTCCACCTACCACATTTCTATAGTCTGCCTAAATGAGGAGATACAAATCAGATCATTAATGTATTAGACACTGATTTTTTATTACTACTTAGTACCTTAAAATACAAGAACTCATGTCTGCCCTCTTTCTATTTTTTATTTCTCCCATTCCTATCCTCCAACATGGAATTTTAATTTTTCTATTTCTTTTGATGGTTGTTGTGAATGGACAATATAGAAGATAACTTGAATCAGCCTCACCAACAACACCAACCCATACACCAAAGAAATAGTCACTTACCTCCTTCCCAGTTCCATGTCATTAAAAGAATAATTTAGTGCATGTCCATCTTTGAATCTCCACAGATGTAAATAACCACAAGTATTCTAAAATTATAAATGGCGGGCTAAGAGCACCGCCAACAGACTGCTCCAACTCAGGACTTTCCAACTTTGATTCATAGTCAAGACTTGTAAATCACTTTTCTGACTTCCATGCTGTGTGTGTCTATTTTAAGAACCCATAGAAAGGAGGCATAAAATAAGACATCCTCTATTTCCACATGGTTGGTATTGATTTAGTATAACATCATTATAAAAAAAATCTGTAAGAATTAGCAAAAGTTTTAATCCATATTATGTAAACTTTCCATTGTTTATAATTTTGAAATAACTTGGGTTTTATTAATAAAAGCATACCACAGTATTATAATAATTACTTGATCTACTTTGGGGTGATGCGATTATAGTCCTGAATGAATAGGAAAAATTTGGAATATGTAATTTATTTTCAGTTGACACTCAAAATAGCTTCATTTTATGTCCTAATTTTCTTAAAGATTCAGAGGAAATAAATTTGACATAATGACACATAGAAAGAATTGATGGATGCCCCATACCCATCGCACTGAAGTATTAGCAGTTAATTCAAAAAGGTTTAAATGGGGTCCTTGGTTTTAAACATTTAAAACCAAAATGGTTTAAAAGCTAATCACATGTGATAAGTTCTTGGCATTTAATATCTTAAAGCCAATTCAAGAAGCCTTAGTAAAGGAAGCCCTTTAACTGGATAGATTTCATTTTTCAGTGCTCTGCATGAAATCTGTTCTCTAAGAAACCATCAACATTACCTTTGCAATTATAGCCTTCCTCTCCAGGTGGAGCTCATGCCTTCCACTTCATTGGGTTCTGAATCTATTGACCTATAACTTTAATATCTAGATTGATGCAAATGCTATTTTCAAGACTATGTGGTACCAAGCAGGTGGAAAATGTCTGAAAAGATTAAGTAAAACCATAATAAATTACATTATAGTGGCCATCTAAATAGGTTAAAAGAGATACATTCATTCACCAAATGTTCACTTTGGGTATAGATTCTTCAATTTCAGTGTGCATAAAAGTTTTCTAAGATATTTATTAAAAATCATAAGTATCTGTAGAGCCCCACCTTCAGATACTTTCATTAATTAGGTTGGTATGGTGCCAAATACATGTTTCTGAGGCAATTGGTCCACAGAACCCTTGGGGGCGAGGTGGAGGGGGGAGGCATGGCTTAACAGACAGTTACGTTGCCAGGGTTGGCAAGAAACTAGACTGTTTTTGCAACTTAGCATTTCAGAAACAGGAAGAAGAACTGAGTTATTTAGATTAATGAACAAATATAGCTATTATCCCTACAAATGAAAGCACACAGTGCTTTTTAAAAGACCAGAAAAGAAAAGGAACTTTTATGCTTCATGTTAGAGATAAAGGAACTAACTACATTAACTCCTTTAAGAATTAATTAGAAAAAAGATAGAAACAAGGGTGGTATAGACAGAGGAAATAAGCAGCATTTACAAGTAGCCCAAGTCAAGACATCCTCTCAAGGTGTGGAAGATCAAATAGTTCGCAGAGCTCATGAAAGATATCGCATGTACGAAAATAAGATGGCAGAAGAAGTTAAAAAATCAGGTAGTGTCAACAGTGAGTTTGTCCCTAGGAGCTATGTTCTAGTACTTTTCCTAAACCCAATAAAGAATAATATTTTTTAAAAATTGTGTGGGAGAAAGCTTTCACATTTGATTGGAACCAAGGGACACTATAGGCAAAAATGTTTGATAGGAATCTATTGCTATAAAACAGACAAGTGAAAATGAGGACAGAGGCAATAACAGTGCTCTGGGATAGAGAGAAGAAATTGATTAGAAAGGTACTCAGAAGATAAAGTTGACAATGTTGGTGAACAACTGGATATTGAAATTGTATATGTGACTGGAATTGGAGTGGAGGTTATGACTACAGGCTTGGGGAGGAACACACAATCTAGTTAAAAAGAGCCACAGAGATGCACAGGATATTGGACACCCAATAATGATGTGAAGAAAACCAATATTTAATGTAACAACTGATGTAAATATGTGCCTTCTGATTCAAATGGAGAAAAATTAGACTTTAATGATCTCAAACTGTTAAAAAAAGTATCTAATTAGCATAATTTGAAACAATTTAATCAGAAAATATTCATATACATAGAAATTTCAGGCTGATACATATTAACTATTTGGGTTACTGGTTTAGAATGAGCAATATGAGTAGTGTTGAAAAAACAGAAAACAGCACTCTCTCTGTGGGTATGGACAATGCTGATTTTATAGTACAGGAGAAGTTTCACAGGGATATGACACTGCAGTAAGTTGTGCACTTCAAAGTTAAATGTGTCATTTTTTTTGTCAGCCATATCATGATTTTGGATTCCTAGTTAACATAATAATATCAACATAGAATTAATTATCCTGTGTCCAAATTCCTTTTTTCTTTTTAATCCAATGGTCATCCTCAGGATCAATACTAAATCAGTTATAAACATCACTCTTAAGTCTTTCTAAATCTAATAATCAGGTGAATCATTTTTACCAAAACCCATGATGAGTATGAAGAATAGTGGCAGAATTGTTAATTATGGACAATTTACAAAACATTTTTGGGATCAAGTTAAAATCACACCATCCTAATTTCTCAAAAAAAAAAAAAATGCTGTCCTTTGTTCCTAGATATAATCCTGGCATGAAAATAAGCTATTTACTTCCACTTCAAAAGCCTATTATCATCTAATTATTAATGTAATAATTACTATTTTAATGAATAATATACTTCTAATAAATATTTGAATGTGTCTTTTACCTGAATCAGTGTATTCCTACTTACAATCTAACAGGGGATAGGACATAAATAAAAGATCTCCTGGCAGAGAGAAAAAGAAAGGTTAGAAATGAGCAATTCTGTAGAGAGCTGAATGATTCCTATAGAGCACAGTGAAAAAAGTGAAAGCCTTGGTAGCTTGATATACAGAAATTGAGATAAAACCCCATTGAGACTGCATTTCCTGTAGCATCAGGAATAAGATGATAGAGAAAATAACTATTGAAAGCAAAGTTGTGCAGAGTTCGAACTCCTTCCTAACTATTCAGCACAGAATTAGCCTCATTTGCATTCATTTCCTCTAAAGACTTTCAACAAATTCAGAAGCAGTCACTTCAAATTAATTGTGGATTTTGGCTTTAAGTAAGGAGGTATGTGTTACATTTTCTGGGTTTTTTTTTCTTATATGTGGTTATATTGTGTAATTAATAGTATATTAAACCTGCACATTTTGTATAAAAGTAATGATTAAAAAACTGCTAAGATTAAAATATTGACCATTACCAGGTCTTCAGGGACTCCCATGTGCCAATTTATCATCATGTATTCTCTTTACTTCTGGAAGTAGAAGTGCACCTAATCTTTTTAAAATCTTGTTTTATTTTATAAACCCACCAATATGGATATATCACAAAATAGCAGATCACAAGGTTCTTCCTGTTTTAAACTTTATATAAATTGAATCATACTGTGTGTGTGTGTATACATATATGCTGCACACATACCTTTATATAGACTTACTTCTTTCACATATTATGCTCTTAAGATTCTTTCATGTTGATGTATATAGCTATAATTTGTTTTTACTGCTGTATAGTCTTCTCTTTCATAGGGCAAAAGTCCATTTTCCATTCTCCTATTAATGGACATTTGTACTATTTCTAGTTTGAGTTATTATGTATAATAATACTATAAATATTTGTGAGTATGAACAAGTGTTTCTTGGAGTAGTTCTAGAAGCAGAAATACCAGGTTGTATAGTGATCACTTCTTGTAATATCTTACATTTTTAAGAGGATACTCTTGACAAAGACTCAAAGTGGTGGATTATTTCTGAGTACATCTAACAAATGTGACCGTATCAATAGGCAATGTAACTCATGTGATGTTGGAAAGTGGTAGGTCCAAGTTAATTTAACATATGTGCAATGACATTAGAATATTTGAAATTCATTGATACTAAACATAGATGCATTACAAATAATTTTATGCTTTTTTCTGTATGTGTGATATATAAGTCCTACCGAACAAATCGAGTCTAAAAACAGAAATTGTTTAAGTTTGCATATTTCTTTTCTCTCATTGACTTTAAATCTTAGATTGATAAAGGGACTAAAATCTTATAGAAGCTGACAGTACAACCAACATGAATATTTAAGAAAATTATTATCTTTTTAATACTGAATCATCTTAGAAGTATGTAATTCCGGCCTCCCTGGTGGCGCAGTGGGTTAAGCAACGCACTGTGAAGCAAACTGCATCCACTGCAGCACGAGTTCGATCCCTGCTGCCGGCCAGGGACCCACATGGCGCAGCAGACCTCTCCTGCTGTGCCCGCTGCTCCCCTCAGCAGTGTACTTCGGTTGATCTGCCTGTTCTGCTCCCTGCTCTCTGTGGTGAATCCTCTCACCCCACCCCAACACCTCTGACCTGTACCCCAGCTCTTGTATGCATAAATAAATAAATCTTTAAAAAAAAAAAAGAAGTATGTAATTCCAGAAATATTCTGCAATATAGGGTCACATGCATAGGTTTTAGAATCAGAAAGGGCTCGGTTAAAATCAACATATTAACTAGAATCTCTGCATGTCAGCTATTTTGTTTAAGTAATTGTAATAATACTAGAGTTGTAACAACTCTTTAATTAGATAATTAACAGGCAGTTAATATTGGTCATTTTTTCTTTCTTGTTTGTTTGCCTTTTCAGGATTTGAACTGGCTTTCTCTATTTAAGGAACATGCCACCTCATGAAATAAAGCACGCCTGCATCTATAGAAACTAAAATCTAGGCTTATTTTCCAGTCTTTCTTAATACTAGGTTACAATCACGTGATCTCAGCTCTGCCAGTTACATGCACCCTCCATAGACCTTGAGTCAGAAACCAGTTATATAAAGCAGCAGGAACTACATCAAATTCATTGTGGAAAAAGTGAGCTCCCGGCAGCAGCTACATCTAGTTCCCAGAAGCAGTAGTCCTATGTCCAGTGTGCTGTGTTGATGGGGTCAGTGTTGCCAATGACAGCTTCTGGTGCTCTGTGTGGCCACAGTGTCTTTTCACCGGATCATTTTCCTTGGCAAAACGTTGACACTATCATTAGCTCTGTCACCTCAAAATGTTTTCAAACTCCACTATTAATGAATTCTGCCCCTACTTAAATTAACCAGTTTCTCTGTCTTTTTGGCAATAAACCTTGAAGAATATAGTATGTTAATACCTAAATAGTGCCAGGTCTATAGTAATAATGAATACAAACTCCAGGAGGTCAGGAATTATTTTTTCCTTATTCAATGTTACAGGTTTAGCACCTTCCTTAGGTTAGTAGACAGTGAACTCTAAATATTTATTGAATAAAGAATGCTATTATCTCAGAAATAATTTTCAGATAATAATTTAGTGTGGTGTCATTTATAAGGAGAATATAGAGAAACTGATCAAAGGAATAAGTAAAGGCAAACTTAGAAGCTAAACCTGGAAAGTTACTGCAAAACTGAGGAATCCAGAAGGGAGGGAGGAATGAGAACAAGGTGAGGATGGGGCATGGTGAACTAAGGTAGCAGACCATGGTTGCTGTGGTGGTGGGTGTACAATGTTACTAACACTTGAAGAGTCTCAGGAAGTCAGTCCTATGCTGCCAAAATACAAACAATGATGTAAACCAACATTACCTCAATTAAAAAAAACAGAACAAAACTTAGTCATGATAAAATTTAGTCATTAAACTATTAAAATAATTATTAAAAAATGTTGATGCAATATTTTGATGACACTTGACACTACTTAATAACTTCAGATTTGGTTTATAAAGATGTCATTCAACAGTTTGGGAGCTGTGTAATATTAAATCATAAATATATGTGTGCATACAAATGCACACACATTCACATACTCACACCTCATCAGGTACACTGTTACAGGGCACATAGCAAAAATGATTGTCTTCCTTCCATAGTCATTCACCAAGAAATATAATTCCCAACAGATGTGTGTCAGTCTAGAACTTAAATTTCAATTGTATCTTAAACAAATAATAAAGGAAAAAGATTTGATACAATCTTTGATTCTGTGCCATCAGCAGCAGTATGCCTAGACTGGACTTTTTAGAGACTGTAATAAAAAAGAAATACATCTATCTAAAGAAGTGGAAATCAAATTTTAATAAGAGTCTCCATCTACAGGTACAATCTCTTTTATTTCATATTGTGGAGAGTTGAAACAATACTCAAGAATTTGAGTCCCATCTTCCAAAAGAATCTACATCTGGTCATGTGCTAAAGGCTTGCTATTTCTAAATTCCCACTTCAGCTTTCACTGTAGACATTCTAGCTGAAGTATTTATCACTTTATATCTAGACAACTATAATAGTCTAAATTTTATTGCCAGATTCATATTCCTGCTAATCCAATCTATTCTATGTACTAGTCTAGATTAAATCCTATCATGGTGCTACTTTCCCACATCACTCCCCTATAAAACTGCTTAATGTAATCTTCATCACCTACATTTCAATTTTTCAATACAATTAGTGTAAATGATCTGATTAAATATAACCTCCTGATTAATTTCCACAGATTTAATTTATTTAATTCTGATGTTCTTTTTAAAATATTTTTATTGAGTTAACATTGGTTTACATTGTTGCTTGCATTATAGGAACGCAGAGTAGGGTCCCCCTTCAGGTCATAGTGCACCCACCACAAAGAACGCAGAGTCTCCCATCATAGACCATTGTGCTTTTATAGGTAAATTTTTGTAATATCAAAATAGTTCACACGCTGTCCTATAAATTCTCTTTGGAAAGGATTATATCCTCTTTTGCAAGTCTTATTCTTCAATTCCGGTCCTTCACGGTCCATCTTTGAAAACTTCATCCGAAGGTTAATGTTTCCTGAAGTCATTTCTGGTCACCCCAATCCTAACCTGTTTTATGAATGTATTTAGTTTTTTAAATTTAATCCCAGATATTGTATTGTTAGATAGACTCTAGTCTCCTCTAACAGGTGATATTAACTATAAACATTGCAGGTTATATTTTTAATTCCCCACATCACCTAATCCTGTTCGATGCCTACAGGAAGTAATCAATAAATATATGTTGATTGATTTTTAGATACAATCTGAGTATCAATGCTATTCTTCCTGATGAACTGGAAAATTAAACATGGAAGTTCAGTGGACTTGATTAGAGATAAGACTCAGAATATAAAATCATATGTGGTCCACTTTTGTCTTACTTCCATGCAGGGGAACACTTCTGGATGCTTGCTTATTCTTTTATTGTTAACTCTAATTTTCTTACAGAAAATAGAGAATGAGACTTGAACTATTTCTACTAGTAATCATTCTTTTAAAATTTTTAAATTCTAGGTGCTATCATGATACTCTTCTCATAGATTTTGCTTTGCAATAGGTGGAAACAGAACTAACTAAGCTAAGGCAATTTTAGATGGTGATGATTCCACTGAACACAATCTACCCTTGTGGTAAAGACCACTTCAGGTAAAAATTTGGGCATACAACTGGAGTGACATAGGGATGGTCAGAATGAGCTGGTGATGATTGTGAAAAGCCCTCCAGGCAAAGGGATATGTGAGTACCTTGTGTGGGCTGTTGGGACTAGTTTTGATTTCATTTAACATGCGGTGGAAAGCAACCAGGTTTTAATAGGAGGATTTTCATAATCTTATTTATAAAAAGTTACTTTTAACAGTTATGAGAATGGCTTGCTTAAGATAAAATTAAATAAAAGGAGACCTTTAGAAAGTGATTATAATGGTCCATCTAGCATGGAGTAGGGTGGCAGAAGTGGCGTTGTGGAGAAATGAAAATATTTAGGCTATGGGTGAGTGGAAGAATTGAAAAGAGTTGCTGATAGATTGTATATAGGGAGTAAAGAAAACAACTGATACTGAGAGAAACAAAAGTCTTATTACCTAGAACGAACTTTGTATTTTATTCTAAGGATATAAGAACCTTTGGAGAGTTTTGGTAAAGAATGTCTCAAGTTCATTTTAATCACCTTTCTAACAAATAAAGAGATTCTGTGTATGTAAAAGGAATTGAAAGATAGCATAAACTAAACTGCAGAAGTAAAAATAGAGAAAAAAATCATCTTAATGGATCCTTTTAGGAGGTGAGGACTAGCCCATTAAAGGAGACCAGATGTGCAGCTCAGGCAGTGGCACGAGCCCCGATTTCAGGAGGGACCACCACCTAGTTTAATGTTTCTCTGTCACTGTCCTGAAATTCTTAATCATTTTTTTAACAACAGGCCCTGCGTTTTCATTTTGCACTGAGTCCTAGAATTATGTGGTTGGTCCTGCCAGAGAATCATAGTCAAGAATACAAAGTGATATAGAAGATGAGTAAACAGTAGCTAAAATGATGGCTTTTTCAGCCAAGATTTTATGACTTAGATTCAGTATACCATGGGTCACTGAAAGAGCCAAAATTTATATCTTCACCTTCGTAGTCTTTATTCAGTGTACTTTTTCACAAAACTAACTGCTTCTTACTGCTGCAACCAAATCTACTGAGGTTTCTATGTGACATTGTATATGATCTTTTGGACAAATAAATGCTGCAGGCATATCTGGAAATCATTTTCTGATGATTGGATGGAGAATTTGACATAAAACTACCAATCCAAAGTTACTGTTAATATTATCTAAATCGAACATCTATAATTTCGTGATTTTTGATATGTCAAAAATAGATAAGTATATTAATATATTCCACTATAATTTTGATTTTATCAGATTCTTCAAAGTTCTATATTCTCTATAGTGTTCATTCTAAGTTATTGTCTTATAAAGATTCATTTCTTTTCTGTTCTAACTACAGATCATACATTTGGCCCTTATAAAAGAATGAGCAATATTGTTTGATAATTGCTTTAAGTCTTGAGTTTTACATTTCTTAATATTAACATATCACTGCTATCTTTTTCTTTATTCTTTCATATTTTATATTTTTGTGTTATTTCGTTTGGGGTATATCTATTACAAAAGGTATGTTGTTGAATTCTCTTCCTATATATTCTTTAATCAATTCACACTTATTTTGATGGTCTTTAATTTATACTTTTATAATTTTACTTATAAATTGTTTATTTCCCTTGTTTCCTTCCCTTACTTTCTACCAAACTCATCAAATTTTCTCAACAGTTTATCCTCCAGGGAATTTCTCCCTTGGTCCATCAGTTAATATCTGCTTATCTTTTAGATTTCAACTTAAAGTTTTTCAGACACTCCATATAACAGATACCCTCTTTTTTATCTTTTCTCATAACTCTTAACATTTTCAATTAGAAGCTTTATGTTTGCATATTTGAGTGACTGTAATAGGAAAACAGGATTCTTAGGGTCAATCAGTCTAAAAAACAGTCTATTAAGACAGGTATTTATAAAAGGATACAAGTAAACTTTTGTTTCTTTAATTTTGAACTTAAAATGACAAACTAAAGGTTTCACTTGTCTCCTGATGAAGATTCATATTCTTGTTCTACAAGAATTTATGCATATTAATCAAAATTTATATATACTAACCAGAGAATCTGAAAGTGCAAATTGTTTTTTTAAAAATTTTCCCCAATTATTTATAGCTGTCTCACTCACACCTAATTTTATTTAGCAATTGTTTTCAGTGATTTGCACTTACCACATTTCTGAAATCATTTGTTTTCATAGAATAAATAGCTCTCGAGATTTATCTAAGACCAATTAAATTGTTCCATTACAGAAGAAAAAGGTTTGGGACCAATGAAACTACATAAAATTCTGATGAATATTGAAACTCTTGGTGTTTATTGAAAAAAGTTAACAGTAACTGGGCATGACTTACTCTATGACAGTGGATGATTAGTGTCACAGTGAAAAGGGAATTTTTGTGTTCTTTTTTTTTTATTCCTGTAATTATTGAAATTAAGGAAAGTTAGGAGAGCTAGACTATTAAGTGAGTAAAGTTCAGGAAGCATGTTTGCTTTGCTCAAAATGTATTGCCAACACTTAAATTAGTTTCAGACACATAGAAGATACTCCAAAATATTTGTTGAATGAATAACAAGTTTTCTTCTTTCTGTTTAACTTTGAAAGCTACATGAATTTATTTTCCTGTAAAGTTTTATTCATACCTGAGCCCAGATACCACAGAGACTTTATGTTCATCAAATATTTTCAGAATAGAATTCGTAATATTTGAGTACTTGTATTTATGTATATTTTTCTCACTTCTGATTAATTTCCATAACTATCTCAGTGTTGATTTCAGGTTTAAAATATGAGGAGGTAGATCTCAAGGTCAAATATCAGCAAATATTCTTATATATTCACATCCTTTCCTCATGTTAACCTGTTGTTCTACTTGACATCTAACTGGACAAAATGACACTGTGTACATTGCATACTTTTTTAATAAGAGTCATTCTTCCAATAGCTCACACACTCCCAGCTTGAAGGTGGATCTATCTCTCATTCCCAATTTTATTTTATTTTTGTAAAGATTTATTTATTTGTACATACAAGAGCTGGGGTACAGGCCAGAGTCCAGGGAGGTGAGAGGATTCACCAGAGACAGAGAGGGGAGAAGAACAGGCAGACTGACTGAAACACACTGCTGAGGGGAGCAGTGGGAGAGGCAGGAGAGGTCTGCTTCACCACGTGGGTCTCCTCCCAGGCTGGCGGCAGGGATCAAACCCATGTTGCAGCGACTGAGGTTTGCTTCATAGTGCGTTGCTTAACCCACTGCGCCACCAGGGAGGCCCTCTCCTTCCCAATTTTATCTCGATACTCTTTTTCTCCTTATTCTTCCCAAACTTTAGTCTTCCCGTCTTCCTCCCCACCATATTCCATCATTATATCAGAACTTTATTCATGTTCATTCATTTACTACTTGGCTCACCATGGTGTTCTCATCATTGATCCTTTGAATTACCACCTTAGTTCCTTAATATCGTAAATGATCTTAATGTCCTCTTATCACATATAATAGGAAAACACCTACTTACTACTTTCCACAAATGTTCTACATTCTCAAACTAAAGTAAATTAACTTTCCATGCTCAAAAGTAAGGTCAGTCTGTCCCTGTGTAATCTAGTTTCAATCCATTCTTACTCATTCACTTCACTCCTGAAAAATTGTACCCTTTCAACATTTTCAATCTTCCTCTTAATGTTAAATAATTTCCACCTATCCACAAACATGTTTTAATGTGTTTTATATCAAGTAAAAACCTCCTGTGTCTCCAGGTCCTACATCTGCCAGAGCCTCTTTTTTGTGGCTTCTTACAGTAGAATATATATACCCTTTCACTCATGAAGGATCCTTATCAAGGTCACCAATCACCTCTATCTGTCACCATATATATGTATATCCACCTTATCTTATGCTCCTACTCTTAAAATATATCAATTATTTAAATTGTCCTCCTGAAATACTTCTTTCTCTAATGTTCTATAACACCATCATTCATTCCCATGTCATCCCACCCCACTCTTTTGGCTGACTCTTAATTCTCTATAAAACTATTTTTTTCACCCAGAGAACTTAGGCATGCTTTCTTTCCTTCTCTTACCTTGATGATTCCCTTCTAGCCAGTAGCTTTAAATACTATCTATATGCTAATTAATTTAAAAGCTATATCCCAATTCTGATCATTCCCCAGAACTGGATATGTTATTATCCAACTACCTAATGTTACCTCAGACTTAACAAAGCCATATAAGTACATTTTAATTCCTTCTCTTTCACCACAAATCTGTTTCTCCCTGAGAGTTTCATACCTCAGTAAGTCAAAGTTGGTTGAGCTGAAACTCATCTTGATTTCTTTTTTCCATCACCCCCATCTCCTTAACACACAAATCTAAAAACTGTTCATATTCTGCTCTATTATATCTTAGTACCTAATCTGTCTTCCTATCTACAAGTCTAATTCAATCACCTTCACTTCTCAACTGTACTATAGTAAGCACTTCCATACCAACTTCTCATGCTTGGTTCATTTTCCAAGTAGAAGCCAGAATGGAATATTAAAATATAAAGCATACATATACTTCTTCTTAAAAAGTCTTAAACCACTTTTCCTTTCCCTTAAAAAAATTCTCTAAAGGCATATCATGTATTATAAGACCTACTATGATCTCCCTATTGTCCATTTCCTAATTTTAAGCTATAACCTTTCATCTTTCTCATCTTCATCAGTGCACTGAAGCCACTTGACCTGCTTTTATCACTCCATGAAGTCCATTTCATACCTGAATTAATGCCTTGGCCTTTTTTGTTTCCTCTGCTAGAAGAACCTTCACAAATATCATCACCCTGCACCTTCTTATCATCATGCCTCAGCTCAAAGCATTTGAGATGCCTTTGCCTCCCCAAATCACCCTACACTCCTGACAGTTTTATTGTGGAGTCTGCACTCTGGCTGCAGGGTAGGCATGGATTTAGAGGAAGGAAGTCAGGCTAAAAGCAGAGAACCTAACTCAATGAAAGCTAAACTAATCCGGGTGAGACAAATGCTAAATCTGTATCATTGGTTTGAATCTTTAGATTTTTTGTAAACTAGTTCTTGCATATTGCTGATATATTTTCCACCCCTACACAGAGCAGACAGTCAATAAGTCTTTTCCAGATTTGAGATCTGAAATGGGATTCATCAGAGATTATGTCGAACTCTGTTCAAATATGTCTGGACTAGACAAAGGAATAAAAGGGAAGTTTCAGGGTTTTTCTGTTCTCACTTGCCAACGTGGAGTACCAAGGGAGCTACAGCCAGAAAGAGCAGAGACATAGTGCCTCACCTTTCTGCCAAATCGTTTCTTTTTGTATTTCTCAGAGCAGCAGGCATTAGCAGGGTCAGCGGCACTCTTTAGTGCTGGCACTACTACCTTCATTTGGCGCCAGCTGAAGCACTGTCCTGTTTTACTTAAAAAGCTGTACTTGCCAAATGCAACCTGGGAGGCAGCACCACTGTGGAGGCGTCCCATGGAGCTGACCCCCATTTTTGGTAGAAATCTGAGGGAATAATGAGATCAATTTGTTCCTCCCATTAACTGCCTAAAGGCTGCCCTTGGCTCCAACTTCTGCCCATGCAAACAAAAGAAGTGTCAGTCGGATTTGATGGTGTAGTTCTGACCCCTCTTACATCTAGGTGGACTTTTTTGATCTCTGCAGAGACCAACTGGATGATTCATGGACACATTATGATAGTTATCGTTATATTTTATTTTGTAGAAATTCTTCAATGTTTTCTACATTTGAGTGATTTCTACATTAATAGTGATTTTTACTTTGCAGTCTTTTTTTTTTTTCTCATTTCAGTGGAAAACTGAAAATGAAGCAGGAAATTTATATGTGTGAGCTCTGATTACTATCTTAAGTATGCATTGAACCAACCAGTCAGAAAAAGAGTGCTGTATCTGTGGGCTACTGACAACATGCTCCTGTTTCTTTCTTTTCCATGATGTTGCATCACCTATGTGGATTTTGTAAAAGTGTATAACACAAAATATATAAAATATATTAAATATATTTATATATAAAATTTTGCAACATATCACAACCTTTGTTGAGTAACATCCTAAACATATCTGTGGATCATTTCAAGGCATAAACATGAAATACATTTTTGAACCTTTTTTGGTGACATAAATAAGGTGATAATTTCAGCTGTTACCTCAAATACAGAATATTAAAGCTAGGATTTTTATTCTATGTTTACATCAATAGATAAAAAATTATATAGCAGTTAACAGTGGTCGGTTCTTCCAGAAAATTATTTTTCAGTTATTTTATTTCTGAGGTAATATTAAGGTACCCCCGTCAGGTACTACCAACCATAGTGTACCCACAACTAATTCACACATATTCATGAAACATTTTAAACACCCTCTCAATAGAATGCAAATTCAATTCTGTTCTTTTTAATTAAGCATCAGAACTTGATGATGTTCCCCCAAAGTTCCCGCTATAAAGTAATGCTATAACAGCCCCCTGAAAAATATCATACAGTGGCATCCATGATATTTATGTAATTATGTAAACAGTTCACATTAAATACGTCTGATAACAGGTCTAGCTGAGGTTCCAGTGAAATATATTTTAGTAAAACAAGACATGAATTATTTTTCCATTATATACTTAAAACGCTTTACATTCTTAGTATATCTATCAGTTTTAGTTAAAAGAAAAAGAAGAAACCTTACCACTGAACATTATGGCTTTTGAATTCAGTCATTAATGCTGATGGAATCTGGAATGTTCATGAGTTAATCTCACCTTTAGCAATGAGCTTCTGCCGTGTATTATTCTTAGACACATAATTCTTTTTATTACAATGACCATCTCATCAAATCCCAATCTATCCTATGATCATGATGAAAAATGATAATCCTCAAATAACTACATTTCTCTTTCTACTTGAGTGAATTAATTGAGATAATTCCATGTATACATTCTCCACAGAGACACAGAGGGACGCAAGAAAACACATGGAGGACTGGCTGAACACCAAAATGTCTGTACCGCTGATGAACAAAGTGTATATTCTATAAATGTCACAAACTGACGCCTTGATACTTTTCCATAAATCAAACTAATGTAGACTGCTGCCCATAATCAAAGACAAATTCCAATTTCTCATTCTTTTTAAACATATATAATTCACCAAATCTAATTCTGTGCAAGAGCAATAGTATGATGGCTGGACTAATGTCGCCTAATGTGGCAGCAGCACAGGATGGAGGAAATACAACTCAAAGTCCAAGGAGAGAGAGAGAGAGAGAGAGAGAGAGAGAGAGAGAGACCCAGAGGAACTTGTAACTCTGGAGATGCAGCACCTATTTCCAGGGCCAGTCTCAGGTTTAGGAAAGGTAATCAAGTATTGGGGATGCATGAATGTCTGGCACAAGCTAGGGGGAAGTGAATATGATCTGTTGCTGGGGGGGCTCCATTGTTGCTGCTGATCAAAACATCCTATCTCTAGTTCCTGTTTACATTTAACTTTTGTCAAGGAAGTCTGGCTGGTTATGCTAATCTGGCCATAATGGCTCCATGCAGTTTTTGTGTTTTTTTAAGCAGATACTGGATTTCCAGTGTGTTTCTCATATCAAGACTTTTGTCCTGATGAGAGGTCCCTGCTTGATTATATTTTAGTTTGACCAGAAGGAACTCTGGATGCCAGACAGTATCCTGAGAACAAGGGTGGGGGGAGGAAACCCACAGCCTGAGACAAAGATTGCTTTGCTGTGTAAATAGTTATGTTACATAAATAATTGTGATCTAGGTGAGACGTAGGGCAAGTTAGAAATAATTAGGCAGTAGGTAGGTGAGACACTGGAATAGTTAAATTTTGGAACAAAAGGAAAGGAAGGCACCAGGAAATAGGGAAATGCAAACTTCAAAAGAGAAGGCTAGGTTTGCCTCATACTGCATTGCTCAACCGACTGCGCCACCAGGAAGGAAAGGAATAAGAACAATAATAATAACAATAACAGCAATAAAGACACAAAAACCAAAAATGAGGAGACAAGGACAGACTGGGGACATTTGGTGGGGAGGGGAAGGGGAGGGTTGGGGGAAGATGAGAGCACGAGGGACTGAGGTGATGGTGCACTGGTGATGTGGTGATAGGGAATACATGGGGATTACAATTGATGGCAAGTATATGTAAATTTTAAAAAAAATTATATTAATAGGGGCCTCCCTGGTGGCGCAGTGGGTTAAGCAACGCACTATGAAGCAGACCGCAGCCACTGCAGCACGAGTTCGATCCCTGCTGCCGGCCAGGGGAGGACCCACATGGCATTGCAGACCTCTCCTGCTGTGCCCGCTGCTCCCCTCAGCAGTGTGCTTCTGTTGATCTGCCTGTTCTGCTCCCCACTGTCTCTGGTGAATCCTCTCACCTCCCTGGACTCTGGCCTGTACCCCAGCTCTTGTATGCATAAATAAATAAATCTTTAAAAAAATTATATTAATAAAAAAAAGTCACCATTAAAAAAAAAGAGAGAGAGAGAGAAGGCTAGGGCATTCAAAGGCAAAGAGGAGATAATGGGTATAAAATAAGGGAGATTCCAAGACACCCAAGATTCCAGAAGGAAGATTCCAGTTACCAAAGGTTCTAGACACAATAGTAAATTAAGTGGGACCATCAAGAAATAGCCAATCACAGAAAGACTAGTGATATTTTAGAATAATTAGGGAAAGAAAGCATATATTCCCTAAGGTTCTACTCCACCTCAGCTCTTTGCCCATCCCAAGTACCATTTACCTGGGAGTCTTTACTCTTTACCTCTTTTTCCTAAATAAACTTTTCTCTAATTTCCAAGACAAAGTTTGCTTCTCTTTGCTTACTTATCTAAAAAGTCTGTGAATTCCTTTCTACAGCTTCATAAGACAAGAACCCATGGTGATTATCAGGGTGAGAGGCAGCGACAGCAGCAGCTGTGACCAAAGTAACCTCGCTCACTGGCATAGAAAAATTGGGATGGAGGCTTTACAAGTCAGAAAAGAGGTGGGGTAGAAATGATTAGCATAGTTGTAAAACCAACTATAGAAATAGAAAAAGTCCTCTGGCACAGGAAATCCGTAGGGCAGACTGTGGACCAGTTGGGGATAGGGATTGAGGGTCATTACAAAGAATCACCTGTTCGTATTAGTTAATCAATCACAACCTAGAAGTGGTTAACTTAATAATAGAGAATTCCACAAAAGAATGAACCCCTCCACAAAAGAAGAACGCTATTATCAGAACAATTTCTGCCCTGTCAAAGGGGCAGCTATTTCTGCCCTGTGCTATGATCTTTCTTTCTCCTTTTTTGAATATAACCAAAGTATTTACCTACTTGGCGAACTTGCTTCATGCTGCTGAAAGTGGAACTCTACTGAACTTCCCTCAGAGGTAACTCAGAGGTAAACTCAGAGGACCCCACTCATCTGAACCCCAACATCTCAGAACCCCATCACTTTGAGTTTACTGTTTTTAGCAAGAAAGTAGAAGCTTTTATAGTGACTGGTCTGAAGATGATGATTGTAAAATCTCTTTTAAATATGCATTTGTCCCACATAAAGCAAGAAAAAATTTCCTAGGTGGTTTATTTCCTTTTTTTTTTTTTTTCAAAGACTTTATTTATGCATACAAAAGCTGGGGCACAGGCCAGAGCTGCAGGAGGTGAAAGGATTCACCAGAGACAGAGTGGGGAGCAGGACAGGCAGACTGGACGAAATTGGTTTATTTCTTGAAAGCATTTTAGTTTAAATCCTGACAACCATTTTTTAAGAAGAATTTAAATTGATGATTTATATAGTTCATTGGCCAAAATAATTATTCACAGGGGATCATGAAAGAACTTTCCTTTTGAAGTGACCTAGTCTCTGTATTGGATGCATGCTGTTGGAATGATAAAAAACAGTGTAAAGATTTGATGGATAGAGAATGCATTTTGTAGTTCTTGGAGCAACTACCTCTCTGTACGTAAGTTACAGAGTACCCAGAAAGGAAACTATGAAAAGTCTTAGGAACAAAGATCCTTAGACTTCATCTTAGTTAGGGTAATAACTTCTAATAAATCAGTGGCTCCCCAGTATGCTGCTCTGACACTAGGAATTCCAACCCTGTTCCAGCACTACCAAATCTGACATTTTTTAAAGTAATGCTTTTATCCCATTTAATTTCAGAAATAATATTAAATTTTAAGAATTTGAAAATTATAAAGAAGTGGTAAAAAAAAATAAAACTACCCATTATCAATCACTCTAATGAAGCTATCGGTGTAGCTCAATTTTATTTAGACATCAATGTATTTTCACATACATACAGCCACATAGAGCTGTGTGTATGTACATACATATACACAAAAATCAGAATTATATGTGCTGATTTTGAAGTCTTTTATCTGACCTAAAGTATACACTTACATCATAAAAAGTGGGAATACATGAAAATTGTTATAAGTCACCCAGAGATATCTACTGTTACTGTTAGGGGGAAAGACCCTCCTGAATGGATTATATAAATAGGTTATGGACTTTGACCTCCATTCCAAACCTACAAGATCCAAGGACTACAAATTCCATAAGGTTATTACTGAAGAGCGGATTACTGGGACCTGAGGGGGTGGAGTTGAGCAGCCAGGCTAAATATAAAAGCAGACACGTGGGCTTTAGGGGCTCTCTTTTTCTTGGAAGTTAGCTCTTAGCGCACCGTTGAGTTTCAGCTCCAAGAAACTGGTAGGATATTTACAGATCTGTATCCCTCTTTTCCCCCTGTGTTATTTACTATGCTATTTTTCTTTTCCTTGTAAATAAAACCCTTTATTAACCTTTGTTGTGTGTGCCTGCAGTTAGGGCATTATAAGTGCAGTTCAAACGCGCGAGTGAGGACCCAGTCAGGCAAACCCATTTTATATTAGGGTTGCCCTGTAACATTACCATGGATTTTATTTTCTGGTTATTATACATATCCTCATATGCAGAGAAATTTATTCAGACTTAGTACTTGCCAGCAGCAATGGTATTTGGATTTCGTTGGCTCTGCTCATTTGAGTGCTGATTAAATATCTTCCCAGATTTGTAATTGAATGTACATACTGTCCTACCACGGCAGGAATTAAGAACTTCAGAAGCCATATGAACTAAAATGTCAGAATACCTTATTCCCTACTGCTAATTATCTCTATGTAATGAAAAATAAGTAAAGTATGAAGCTGTAAAGCAACCATAAGAAAACCATTTTACTAATGAGGACAACGTTTATGTTTATCTTAAAAAGTAAGTATCGAAATTTTCAAAAACACTTTGTGCATATTACTCTTTTGCTGGGAACCTAAGCAACCTCTTCAGTTAATTCAGTATACTCTAAGGCTTTGGGAACATTTTCAGTCTTCTCACTTCAGCATCCTCTCTTCTCTGCTGATTTCTGTTTCTCACCCTGGGAGTATCAAATTATACTGAGCAACCAATAGAATGACTTTTCAGTCAATTGCCTCAAATGGCTGACTGAATTACACTTCCTTTTTTCTGATTTTCTGTTTTATTTGTCTGCTTGCTTTTAGCAAAAACCTCCTGGTTGCTTTTGTCTTTCTGTACATATTAATTAACATCAGTCAGGCCATAAAGCCTAAACACTTAAATAAAATGGCATCCTGAATTTGCTGCTTTCTGAAAATGGAGGTTTTTTTTTTAATATTTTTGCCCCCCACCCTCATTATCTACTCACTTAACCCAGCAGGTCCATTGACACTTTTTTGAAAAGTGTAAATTAAAAGCCCCACCTATTCTGGTCTCACAATATCCCATGCCTGTTTCTACCAAAGCATTTATTGTAACTATCAGTTTGCTTGTTGTCTTCTCCACAGAGAACCATAATGTGAGCATCCCAAGTATACAGCAAAATATTTGACAGAGAGAAGTCATTACTAAAAGAAAACCAATTCTCTCTAAGGAATGATTATTGCTGCAAAGGGAGAGCCATCAGTCCAAGCATTCAGAAAGTCTCCTTTCACATAGGAATTATTGTGGCAAGCATTCTTCCCTGGTAGAGATCTGAACAAGCTCAGTGGGGAACAGCCACAGGATAATTTAGCACCCAACCTCCTCCTGACACTTCCTGACCCAGCCCTTCCCTCACTCCTGACTACCACCAATCAGTTAATAAATCTCCTATCTTGACAGAAGGAAACCTTACAAGGAAATGCTCTAGCATATGGAAATGCACGACTGGCTCACCAGGAAAAAAATAAAAAAATAAAAACAGGTGGCAGGAAGATCTACCAGCAGCTCTCTCTTTGATATTCATGCTGTTGCTGGGATTCAAAAGATGATGAAATACTCACTAGCAAACACTTTCATATGGAAACAAAGCAGGTCTTGCATCTGCCCTAATTAGCAATCAGCATAAGGAAAAATAAAATCATAAATTGCCTACCTGTGCAAAAATCAATGCACATATAATTTGTAAGATATTGAGAATTGTGCCATCCTTGTTTCCGGAGAGTCTCTAGAAGGTTATATGTGTGTGTGGGGGTGGGGGGGTGGGGGGGAGTGTTGGAGAGCAAGGGCAACCTGAATTAACCAAGGAGGATCTAGGTAAAGTTCATCAGAGAAGAAATGACTAGGAGTACAGAGAAAATTATTTTGACTGCTAATACTAAATTTAATTATTATGGAATGATTATATCATCTTAGTAAATAAATAACAACACCCTGTTTTATGTTATATTTTTATGAGTAACCTCTATACTGCAAATCACAAATATTATGCATGCATAAAACATTCTCCTTAATCAATAATTTTTTTCACAAAAAAATTCTGAATTGCTAAATCTCAATAGTTTACAGATGTCCATATTATAACACAGCACTGGAAAATACTACAATTTTTAAGTGCATATGTATGATTTCCTCCAAAAATACTCTCCAGAGAACAGTGATTGTACTTTGTATGAATGAAAGATCATTGAATATCTTTATTGTTCTAAGGCTGTGTATTTCTCATTCACAGACCTTGTTACGTTCCTACAAGTTCAATTCCATTTTACAAGTGGAATAATACATAATGAAGTAAATGAACATATTTTATCATAGTTGCATTGCAGCTCCATTTCCAGTGATGTATCTTAGATTATTAGTAAGGCAGGGATTATTGCACACTGCCTCTGTAAATCACATCTCTGGCTTTTCCACAGGCCACAATGATAAGAAACATTCCTGTTTATATCACTTTAATCAGTTTTGAGTGAACTGATAAGTACAGAGTTATACAGTGAATGTTATAGGTAAATAGGAATTTTTTTTTTAGAGAACATGGAATCTGAGCTGGGCTTATTACAGGGTAGGGAGAGGGGTACTTTAGAGTTTTTAAATTTGTTTTTTTAAATGGGTTTTGCTATTTGCTATATTAAGATAAACATATAAGACTTTTAATGGAAGGGAACTTTAATATAATTAGGGTATAATGCAGAAAGATTAAAGAATATAATTATTAAGTATTTGAAGTTATTTATTTTTTTAGTTTAGTTTAGTTTAGTTTAATAGGATTGGTTTAAAGTAAGGCTTAAAAACCTCCCACAAGCTTAAAATATTTTTTAGTATTTTTTATTTTTTAGACCCATTGAAAAGGGTTAGAAAGAGTTAGATAAATTTGGGAGGAAAAGAGTAAAATTAAAATTAAGGTGAAAGCTGCTATTGTTAATTTTTTAATGTTTTTTTAATTTATATTTGTTTTAATTAGTTTAAGATTAAAAAGTAAGCGCAGTTTCTTCACATGTTTTTTTGCTTTATGTGTTTCCTCCAGGTCTCCTTGCTGTTTTTTATTTTGTTTTTTTGTTTGTTTGTTTATTTTGTTTTGTTTTCTGTCCTCCTCTTTGCAGTTTTTTTTTTTTTTTTTTTTTTTTTGCTTAGCTTTACTTACTTAGGCTGGAACTGGGATTTTGTAACTTCCCCCTTTTCTGGGAACCACCCTATTACAGGCTTGATAAATATCAGGACCATAGAATAGTAGAGATGGATTCTTGCTTGGAAGGACAGATATGACAAACAACTTGGATGCAGGCTGGTAAATAGCATAAACAAAAACAGTACCTCAGTCTGGCGTGACTAGGGCAAGGGGCAAGCCCCTCATGTGCCTATAGTAGCAGAAAGGCCTTTATATGCCATAGTAACATGATCCTGGAATCAAGTCTAGAAAAGCAGCACAATCATTTCCCAAATCTTCTTAATAAGCAAGGCTTCCTATTTAGATCAAGATAGCACCATCCAATGGAATTATGTAAATCACATATATAATTTTGAAATCTGTAGTAGGTATACTACAAATATAACATTTTTAAGGTAACATTAGTTTAATAACTTATATTATTTAACCATATATAACACATTATGATTTGTGTAACCAATATAAAAATTATTAATGTGCTATGTCATTTTTTTAATTAGCCTATAAAGTCCAATATGTACTTTGCACTTTCAGTCCATCTCAATTTGGACTATGTGCATTTCAAAGGATCAAGAATCACATGCATTGAACAAGACAGCTGTGATATGAACTGGGCTTGGGCATTTCCAGATTTCAGAATTCTGATGGGACCTGATGTCATTGTGGATGACCAATGCAAACGATCCATCCTTGAGAAAGTAACTTTTTAAAATTGTAGCCAATGGATCATGTGCATCAGAATCTTAAATGCTTAATAAAATAATTATCTACAAAGGTTTATTAATTTAGAACCTCTAGGTTGGACAATAAGAATTCTGCTTAATTCAATCCTTAACAAGATGAAGTATTTCTTATGTAGATTAATGTCTAGGGGGTGAAAAACAGATTTTGGAAATCCTTTCCAAATTAAAAAATGATACTAAGACAGTTGTTACACAAATCCATTAGTATTTTAGAGTGCAATTGATTCTAATCACCCTTTACCTTGAGAGAAAGTATGTTGGAGAAAAAAAATACATAATTCCGTAGTCTCAGAGTACAAAGTCTTAATTTTATACCAGAGCACTTATCACTGGCCCACACTATAATATTGTTAACAGTCTCTCTGACATCATTAACATATAATCCTCACAAGGATTGGGACAGATGAATAGTATGCATTTAAGATATAACCCTATTAAAATAGTAATTGGCAAAATAATAGGTGTTCAATAAACATCTCATTAATGAATGAACAAAATCTTCACCTCCATTTGATCAGTTACTAAATTACCTAAGCTAAAAGTCTGTCCATCCACAAATTGAAGAAAATACGTATCTTGAAGCATGAAATGGAAATTGATTATATGTCCAGGGTCTTCATTAACACAGTGGCATCTCCCCAATGCTTGACTTGGTTTCTGTGAGGGTAAGAAGTTTATTTATAAAAACTACAGTTGCTAATAACTTGTTGTATTTCCTCTCTCAAAACATTTGCACTTTAAAAGCAAATATCTGAAGAGATCCTCTTTAATTAATAAGGACTTTCCCTAATAGGTTTTTTTTTAAAGATTTATTTATTTATGCATACAAGAGCTGGGGTACAGACCAGAATCCAGAGCCATGATGGATTCACCAGAGACAGAGTGGGGAGCAGAACAGGCAGACTCAGAACAGGCAGACTGACCAAAGCACACTGCTGAGGGGAGCAGCTGGTGAGGCAGTAGAGGTCAGCTAGCCATGTGGGTCCCCTCCCTGGCCAGAGGCAGGGATCAAACTCCTGCTGCAGTGACTGAGGTTTGCTTCATAGTGCATTGTTTAACCCACAGCACCACCAGGGAGGCTCCCCTTAATAGTTGTTATTCTGACTTGTGATCATACAAGTCATATGTCATAGCGGGGACATGGAAAATTCCCTATAATTTTATTATAAAAAGAAGCACCTGAGTTTCTAAGATCTCCTACCTTCTTAAACCTTAAAGAGTCAACCCAATAACTTTTAAGTGTGAAACACATTTGTTTCTGCCAAACATTTTGCCGACATGTTGCCACAGAAAACGTTTGTTTGCACTATACAATATTTCCAATGTTATGATTTCTGTTTGGATTTATTGGATTTTGTTCTTTGTTTTGTTTTTTGTTTTTTCCAAATTTCTCTCGTTTTCACAGATATTGTGTTCTTGGTGTCTGCATTGATTAGACTGGTATTATAGAACAATATATACAGGCAGCTGGCACCTAAGGTAATGATAAAAACAGCAGGCTTCTCAAATGCAATATAGACTATTTTTCCTTTGTGCCTCTATTTTGTTTAGTATAATAATCCATTCATGAAACATAAGACTTGTTTAACTCAGGCCCTAAGCAACCATGACTCCTTTTATGTAAGGAGGAGATCTTTGTTTTAGAAAAAAACAACAAGACTTTAACTATGGGATACATTTCTTAGAAATAATAGAATTAAATTCAGATCAGTTCTCCATAGAGCTTCAATTCTGAACAAAGCTTATCAGAAAGGGGCATATGGGGACAGTAAGGCCTTGTAAATTTAATTGGATAGAAGTGAAAAAAACCCTGTTTCTGTAGAATTCTGATTTTTAAAAGACCCCAAATTAATTACTTCAGAGGAGTCAGAATTAAATTGGTCTTGGTTACCAGTGAGTAAGAAAAAAAAAAAAAAACTAATGAGACTATCTGTCAGCTAAGTTAAGTATTTTGAGTTTTATAACCTCAAAGGTGAGGTTAATGGTCTGGGAGAGATGTCTTAATGTAAGAAAGTACAGGTTGCTGATGCAATTCACTAGATTCACTAAACAATCCAATCTGTCAACTATTTCATGTCTTGAAGCATCTTTTCATTTTATAATATCATTAACATGTAAACAATAGCATCATGCCTCTTAACCATTGCTTTCTTTATCAAAAATTATCAGTCAGATCTGTAAGACATCAACACAAGTTCCTTTTCCAGCTATTGTTTCTAGAATAATCTGTCTCTGAATAAGATATTTGGTGCCATAATAAAAACTTCTCAACTACAGCAACCTTCACTATCTGTTAATTCATTATTGTTACTAAGATTAAATATCAAATATTGGATGTGGATTATGGAGCAACAAAACAAAGCATCAGATAAAGTCAAACAAATAACAAACTGAAATTTGACTGTAGAACTGAGGCGAGGAAGAGAACAAAATGGAGAAAGAACACAGCGGACTAAGGGGGAGGACTGAGTGTGCTCTGGAGGTGAGTGTGGAAGCTGAAGGGGGAGATCCTATACCTCTAAATCATACAACATTGTAAATCAGTTTTACTTTGATGGAAATGAAAAAAGTAGAAAGAAAGAAAGCTGTTTTTCTTTTCATTGTTCTGCTTTTTGGGTGGGGAAAGGAATTGAGAGTTTGGGTGGTAGAAAGATGAATCTCAGGAAAAGCTGTGGAAACTCTAATTTGGGTTTTTCAGCACCTGGTGGCTCTAAGTTTCTCTCCTTCCTCAGGCATCTTCAAGGTGGAATTGCCATCCTGACATACAGCAGCAGGCCCCAGTCCCTTCACAGGCAGTGCAGTCAGGCCCTGTCCATATCTGTGGGCATTCAGGAAGGACAAAAGACATGCTGTCGCTACTCTAGACTCTTACCAATACGGACCATGCTAATGCCATCTCGGCATGATCTGTATCCTCGAAGGACCCTGAGGTCCTTCTGCTTCAAAAGTCCAGCAATACACACATGTTCATTTTCACTTTTCTGACTGCCCGTTTATACGTGTAGAATCTTGCATTCTTAACCACCAAGATAGAGGGGAAGCTTTTGAAAGCTTCACAAAGCTTTTAAAAGGATACACATTCTAAAAGGATACAATTCAAAGAAATTAGGATCACAGATAGTAATCTGATTATTAATTAGGTGGAGAGTATGAAATTAATATATGTTTTAAAACATTTAAAATGACATTTTATTCTGCAAATCATACATTTAAAAAAAAGATTTATTTATTTATGCATACAAGAGCTGGGGTACAGGCCAGAGGTGTGGGAGGTGAGAGGATTCACCAGAGACAAAGTGGGGCTTAGAACAAACAGATCGACAGAAGTACACTCCTGAGGGGAATAGCGGGCCAGGCAGGAGAGGTCTGCTGCACCATGTGGGTCCCCTCCCTGGCTGGGGATCGAACTTGCACTGCTGTGCTGCGGATGCTTCACAGTGTGGCAGCTCAACCTGCTGTGCCATCAGGGAGGCCCCCAAATCATACATTTTTAAGGAAAAACAAAACAAAACAGAAACAAAGTGATCTTCAGTTTGGCCAGTAGGAGAAATAGAAGAAAAAACTTCAGAAAAGAAACATATTTCTTGTGCTACAAAATCAATGAGTGTCAACTCTGAAAAAATATTTTGAATAAATGTCAGAAGTTATTTGGTCTGTCTTTTCCCCCAGTACTCTTTACTTTTGAGTAGTAATCAGAGGCACTTATTTAGTTCTCTGTATCAGTCAAGGAATGAAAAAGTTATGCCATCTGTGCTTCTGTTCATCTACTTATTTTTGTATTTTGTTTTATCTCACTAGCTTTTCCCTTTTGTTTCCAAAATATCTATGGTATTATAAATATTGATCATGGAATATCCTACCAGTCGCTGTGGTATTTGTGGTTTTATTTTCCTCTGATTCTTCTCCAAAGAATGAAGGTCAACAAATTGAATAGTAGCAAAGAAAACTCTTTCATTGAAACTGCAATAATTAGCTATATGTTTGGCTAGTACCACTTTTTGTGTTCTTCTTTCATCCATGTCTTCATTTGATACATATTTTCTTTTGTGATGAATACAGTACTATGTGATGCTCTTGGGAGGACTGTGAACTAAGAATCATTATTGGAAATACAAGGATATAGGTTACATAATGCACATACTTCATCTATAAGAAGTTCATAGGTCAGGTAACTCATTACAATATTCTTTAAAATTGAAGTATGCTTAAAATATTTTTGGAACAGTCTTCATCTCTTCTTCAAACACTGTGAACCTCTTATATTCTGGGGCACCAAGTATTCATTGAACTTTGAGCCTACAGGGGGGTGGCAGCTGCAATATAATGCTATTGCCATGTTGCTTGGTGAACGCCTGACAGAGTGCTCTGGCATCATCCTTAGCCAGACTTGGGGACTTAAATTCTCACTGAAGAGTCTGGAAGTCATCACACACTCTTTTGATTCTCTTCCTCCTGTGTACTGGAGGCCATGTCTGGTGTTCCCACTGGTCTTTGCATGCACAGACTCCCACAATTCAATGTTTATCTCTCACAGATCACATTATCTCTTCTCTCAACTAAGCAGCATGAGAGCTCTAGCTCAGTTAATGAGGACATAATAGAAAACATCTATGAAGTGTGCATACCTTGAGATGTAATGCCCAAGAATTACCTAGTATTTTGCCAGTTTTGCCACATTTGTGCAGATATTGAAAACTAAATCTTCACTTAAGAATAGCTAGAATGCACCCGATTGGTGCAGATGGTTCCTCAGCTACAGAGAACAGAAATTGTCCTTTCAAGTCCAATTTCAACTGCTTTCTTAAAAGGAAGATGAGACTGGGAGTGAGAGGGGGAACATAAGCAGGAAAGAGGTTCGACTTCCACCTAAGCATTTATATTTAGAGAAAGTAGTTGGACTGCAGTGATCTCTAAGTAGTGATCTCTAAAAACTGCAGAATCTTGGGCAAAAGAAGCAGTCAGGGTTTGTCTCTGAAAGCAAGGGCGGTGGGGAAACCACAGCCCAGACAGAAGCGTCTTTATTTCCAGAAGGCCACTAATAAACTACTCAAACAGAAGCCTATTTGATAGAGAAAGAGAGAATGTGTCAGAGGGCAGGAAAAAAAATCCTACAAAGAATTCAAACTAAAATTTAGTAATAGAGAGCTAATGTACTGAAAAAATAAGCTTGCTGCTAACAGTAAAGACGCTGCCAAGAAATAGATGGGAATTAGTGCCAGGTTAACACATAAATCAAAATTTTGCAATTATGCAAATGAGAAAGCCAGAGACTTTATTTCGTTTCCATCTGAATCTAGAATAAAAGCCCTAATTTTGATGAATATATAAAGAGTTTTTAAGAAAATGAGATGATGAATTGCAGCAAACTAAAGATATCAATTTCACTTTGGAGATGATTAATTTTTATACATGTATAACATATATATTTAAAACATACATGAGTGCATCTATTCCTATAAATATACTCAGCGTTATAGTTTATGCATATTCAAAGAAACCTTTGTTATTGGTTCTTCATACTCGGACATTTTTTTAAAAAAATGAAGGCAGAGAGGGTAGTACAATTATCTCCTTTCTTAAGTGATGATTAGTTTAATATCAAAATGGAGTAAAACAAAAGTTTCTTATTTATGGAAGTATAGCTAATAACAATAAACTTATATTCCAGGAAATGTAGATTGTGCCCTATACTGAAAGGCATGGTTGGGTCAAACAGGGTAAGAGGTGAGTCACTCAGAATCACATTGTATTAACTCTATTAGGCAGTTTCTCAGGACTAACATAGTATTGCTTGGGAAAAGCAGAGCCATATGTTTAGGCTGTAGGCAAACACATTTTAAAAAGCATAACTTTGGCAAGCACGTTGTATGTATCATTCACTGATACATCATATAGCTAGGTAGAATGCTTCATTCCAAGCAGTTCAACTATTCCCTTAAGAAGGAAGGATTAAGAGCCATTTATCCTGGTTTTTGGCATATGGACAAGCAGATGGATGGACGTAAGAATTTTGGAAGGCACACCACATTGATGCCAAATATGTTGAAAATTACATAAAACAGAGACCAAATGACATAAAGCAAGTGTTTGAAAGCATGAAGTTCTTTTCAAACCAGGACATACAAATGTCTTTTTAGAACAACTGAAATACTAGCCCACAAAATGGCACTTGATTTGACACCAGAGAAGCTATGAAGAGTAGAAAGTTTTATCAATTGAACAAATAGATTCAAGAACTGGTGCATCGGGTAAGGTGAGAATGTTTATGACATAATCTTAATCACAATATTTGATTGTTAGCAGTCCATAAAAATACACCTCAGCTTTATGGGGTGAATCCTGATCAGAATCAACAATTCATCTGGTATTTTATGATATGTTTGCTAGGTTTTGCCTCTATAATTATAGAACACACAATTGCCCTCCAGGGTCTTTAAAATAGAAGCTGATGTTTTTTATATGCACATTTCTTCCTTTCCATTTAGATTTTATGGATGTGGATACAAGAATACCAATTGCAAGAAATCCAATGGTGACGCTACCTTAAGTCATTTGCACTGTGGTCTTTATCTGAAAGACTATCTCATAGACATCCACATGATATCCTCCCTAACTTTTTTTTTTAAGATTTATTTATTTATGCAAAGACGAACTGGGGTACAGCCAAAGGTACAGGGATGGTGAGTGGATTGACCAGAGACAGAGTGGGGAGCAGAATAGGCAGATGGACCGAAATACACTGCTGAGGGGAGCAGTGGGCAAGACAGGAGAGTTCTGCTGCGCCATGTGGTTCACCTTCCTGGCCGGCGCAGGGATCAAATTCATGCTGCAGTGGCTACGGTTTGTTTCATAGTGTGTTGCTTAATCCACTGCACCACCAGATCCTCCCTAACTTTCTTAAGATCTTTGTTCCAAAGCTAGCTTGTCATAAAGGTCTCTGCTGACTACCTTAGATAATTAACATACACACCACTAACAGCAACAGTGTTCCCTAGCTCCTTTATCTAGATTTACTTTTCTAAATACCATTTTCCACATGACATGTTTGTGTGTTTTCTATGCATTCACACACACATACACACACCCTTCCCTCATTAAAAAAAAATCCATATTTGAAAATGTGTCTACATTAAAAATTATATATAACCTCAAAACCAATACTTGTGTTGTTTTCAAGGTCATTCACAGTCATGTACAGAGTTGAAAAAAAAATATGTCACCCAGAGGGAAAGTTCTCATCTGAGGTTGAACTCTTCGCTCATGTTTCAGCTCTCATACTACAAACAAGTGTCATTTTTGCAGTCTATTTTGTGCCATGTTTTTCGCATTTTTGTGCTCTTTGTTGGTGATTTTTTTTGTTTAAAATGGCCTCAAGAGTAGTGCTGAAATGCTGTCGAGTGTTCCTAAACACAAGAAAGATGTGATGTGCCTTACAGAGAAAATGTGTGTTGGATGAGCTTTGTTGGAGGCAGGTCTTACAGTGCTGTTGGCTGTGAGCTCAATGTCAGTGAATCAACAACATATATTAAATAATGTATCTTTAAGCATAAACACACATAAAACAAGGCTATGCATTGATTAGTTGATGAAAAAATCTGGTGACTGATCAGAGGCTCAGAGGAACCTACCCTGTGTTTCCCCTGGGAGCAATGGTTTTGTGTGTGTTAATTCAGTGTTCCTGGAGACTTTACAAAAACATAAATACTATGAACAATGAGAGTCTACTGTATTTTTTTTATTTTATTGTCATATTTCTCTAGAATGTGGGGATCCTGCAAAAGCAGGACCTTGTTTATTTTTCTTCACTAATATATCTTCAGTCTTAATCCTTTGCCTGGCAGACAGCAGCTGCTGAGAAGAAATAGCACACCATTTAAATCCCCCCAACAATTGAATATTGTAGAGGTCACTGCAACCATTTTTACATATAAATAAGGTTATGACAAGGAATTTAATCACTTACATAAGGTTACTCAATGGTAATTGGAGTTAAGACTGAAACCAAGTGCTCAAGGTGAATCTGGTGTATAGTTCTCTGGTTTGTGGATGAAATGAAGGTAGGAAGAAATGAATTAATTAAACAACTGCACTTCAGCTATATCTGATTCTAAACTTAAATTATCATCTTTTGGACACAGTCAAGCTCATACCACTAGCTATTCAACTGACTGTGATATGAAGATTAGCTATTATTCCTACACTAAATAGATAAAGGCAGTGACCTAAAGCACAGAGTTGTCTAAAGAAAACAGATGGAGAAAATACCATTCCTACTCCCCTTCAGAGTACATTTTTTTGTACTTTACAATCACACACACACACACACACGCACACTATCTATCCTTATCATCAAGTTGTAAATTTAAAACTCAGATTTTTTTCATTGTTATATACATATTGAGACAGCCTAGGTAAAATAAATTATGAGACGGGAGGATGAGTTGCCCCAATCCTGTTTGAACAGGTGGACTAAATCACAGACTGGCAGCTCTGTCCAACCAGTCTGGCCTTCTACACTGACCATGAGGTGCCATGATAGATAAAAAACATCAGATTCTGACGAATGATTATCTCACAATTCCTGGAGGGGAAAAGCTACGAGCCCACAGGTGTGCTCCCATCTGGTCTGGGAGAATCCCAAACCAGAGAGACTATAATGCTGAGATGCTGCTGGCCCCTCCCTGCTCAGAGGGCCTACTTTTTAAATATCTATTTATAACTCCCTTTGGGGTGCCAAGCTAAATTCTCCTTTCCCACACTGGCTCCCTCATGCAGCAGTCTCTCTAATAAAACCTTGCTTGACTCAACTACACATAGCACTTTCTGGTGAATTCTTTCCCAGAGGGCAAAGGACCCAACTCCTTTAGGTCTAGGTGTTATAAAATAAAAGCATATCTTCCTTGGCAGTTTTGTTCTGCATTGTTGAAGGAATGCAAGGGGGTAATGAATATAAAAGCAACTTGAAAATGGACTAAATGCTATGAAATATTTCTAAAACAATGAACAAACTTTGGCGATATTAACCAATCTTCTATGCATTTGAAAAAACATTAAGGAATTCATAAAGAGGTAGTTTTAAGATAAATATGCTTATTGTAAAAACAACAACAACAATGTTAAAAAACAAAGACAAACACAAATTAAGACCACTCAGACACAAGAGTTTTGCTTTTCCTTCAGGCTAATGGGATTGATTTTATGCACAGCGTTCACCTGATAGCTCTATTAGTCCTTTTTTTTTTTGTCTTTCTAGAAATGAGTGGGGCTGATGTACAAGTAAAATCAAATAAAGAAAGGACCATTGACCTGATTGCTGCTTGACAACTGTGACACTGAACACCTTCCACCACAGACCTTGAGCTTTACTTTTCGCCTCATGAGGCCTTCTGAGCTGTCACTTTGACTTAATTGTTTCTTCGGGGAGTAAGAACTGATAGTTGACCATGATTTGTGTTGATTTTCAATAAAGTTACTGCCGAAACATCTCCCTGACAGCTTTATTGGCACCAGTGTATGTGACACTAATAAAGAAATGAAAAAGAGATTTCCTTCTATTGTGCATTTTCTCCACTTTCTTTGGCAGGTGGAATTCTAAGCACTACAACACTAGCCAAGCCTGCTTGTATGTCATTCTTACAAATAACCATTTACTCAATTAGTTCTGGCAATTTATAAAGTGTTCTTTCTTACTTCCCTCCCATAGAATGCAAGCCAGGTAGATTTGTCTGCTTTGTCCTTGTTTTATTATCTTCTCTCATTGGTATTACATTAAAAGGCAAATCTAATTTTTTGTTATATCTGGGTCAATGATGCAGGAAAGAATATCAACCATGGGATCCACTTTAATTGTTTGTGTGTGTATGTTTTAATTTTTAAAGAAAAAAAATCTAAAGAAAATTACTTTAAAATTAACACAAGTGCAGGGATAGGTTAACACAGGTACAGAGAGAAGGAGGGAGAGGGGGGTGAAGACCCAGCAAAGGAGGGAGGTAACAAAGAAGCAAAAGGGGTTGAATGTATTTTGAGATATTTGTCTGGGGCTGCAAGTATTTACATAGGAATTTTTGCTATTTAATTTTTATAAGTTATCATTTTCCAATTCTTTCTTTATTGCCTTAACAATTATGGCTTTCTGAGAAACCCAAATTGTCAGTTCTTAAGTGATTCATTTATATAGTCACATATGTCTATTTCAGTAGAAACTGATGGAGGGTAAAGAATAGAGAAAGAGAAACCACAAGGTCAGGGACCTGTACCACACAAGGAGGTAGGGGTAGAAAGGTTAGCATAAACCATTAACCCAGTTACAGAAACCAAGACCCTTAGGAGTCAACGCCCAACACCCAGACAGGGGTCAAACTGCTGTAGGGAGTATCAGGAGCACAGACCTGAAGGTAAAGATATGGAAATTAAGGAATAAACTATTCACCCACAAAGATGAGCTCCTCCCTACCAAAAGAAGATGATAAAACCTAACATGGCCCCCAGAAAAGGGCAGCCATCCTTCTGCCCTCCTGTGACTACACCAACTCTCTCCACTGTAGGGCAGCAGCCTTCCTGCCTGCCTGTGACCTATACCATGCCGGGGCCTCTCTTCACTGACCTCCCTCAGCAGAGGCAGCTCTCCTCAAGGTCACCCACCTGCAACCATGCAGGCTTCTCACAGCAAACCAGTCCCTTTTGGAGCAACTCCTTCAGCTCACTTGTGTCTATGCAAATGTACTTTACTCTTCTGTCCCTAGCTGTAACAAAACAATTTTTGAATAAAACTCCCATCTCTGTCCCATGGAGAAACGCGCCTGGGAACTCACTGCATTGAGCTGAAAGGGGAGCTCTGTTGAAACCTTTCCCAGAGTGAACCCAAGGACCCCACATCCAAAAACCAACATCAGAAAGCTCTTAATAGGGGTGGCTCTTCAAAGTCAAGACTAAGGTTAGACTAGAAGCAATGAGATATTTAAGTTTGGTTAAAAATTAGAAAGTCAAAATTAAATCAAGAAATAAAATAATCAAAAGTTAAACAAACCTGGTACCAAACTGCTAAAAAAGTTATACATGCCTAGCTTTCCTTGAGTCTTCTCCTTTTTACTTTATAATGGTCCCGTATTAACCTATTGAAATTCACTATATTGTGATTAAGTGTTAAAGTTACTTTTCCCCCCAAAGGTAGCAGTGATTATTTTTTTATTAAATTATATTGTCTTTAACAACCACTGATTTTTTTTTCATATTGCATTCATTATACAATTATAAAGGCTAATCTGACAGAGTCTCAAATAATAAACATATATTTTGTAATAGATATGCTATTAAGGCTCTCACAATATAGTTGCTGAAGGCTAGGCAGCAGCATCCCATGGCAACATGAAACTGCTTATCCAGCTTCTTTTCCAAAGTCCAAATTCTGTTTTCTGAAGCAAGTTAAGTTGGGGAATATGAGGTTCAATATGTTACAAATGACTTTATTGTGTGAAAAGCAGACATATGGACCAAGAAAAATTGGTGACTGAGAAAGATATATTTTATGACAAAACATTTTATTCCAAAATGTAAAGAAAAAAATAAAAGAAAAATTACCCTTCCCCTAATATACCAAGTGTGCATTGCTGAGAAAACAACTCCAATTCACACCTATAAAGAAGCACAGGTGGTGTTGATTTTACAACTCAATTCATTCATAAGCAACAAATTTAGTTTAATTTGGGGAAGGTAATTCTCTATTCAGAGAAAAAAAAGTCAAATTTGTACAGGCAGCCTGCATCATTTTTATAGCCTGGTGTTTATCATCAGTTACAAAAAGTATTATCATAATGAAGCTATTTGTCACATACTTTGTCAATTTTGAATGGGCACATAGTATTTTATTTAAGGAATAGTCACCTCATATAGAATATTTTCCTATGTATAGAGTTTTTTTCTACAAACAAGGTAATAACAAGCGAATGTTTAAGTCAATTATACATATATATACTGTTTACTAAATAATATGTATGTTTTAAGAGTTTTGATACCCTATTTCTAAATTGTCTTCTAGAAAGTTATGCCCATTCTCTACCAACACTAGAGTTCAATAATCTTTAAAATATTTACTAATCTGTCAAGAAAAACAATATAATTATTGTTAGTGTAATTTTCATGCCTTTTATTTATGTGAATTAGAGCATTTTTTACATATTGGCAATTTATGCATCATTTTCATTTGCCTGTTCATATCCTTTGATCTTTTAAAATGAAAGTATAGAGCATTTTGATTGGTTTGTGAGTTTACTTTTATATTCAATAAAATAATTTTTCTATCATAGTATCATTATATATACTATGTATAGTACCTATGTTTTTCTTTCCTTATAAGTTATGATTTTATAACATACAAGAAATAAAATTTTATATTTTTCTAGTCATCAATATTGACCTTCTAACAGACATTGGAAAATTTAGTGGAAGTAATGGAATCTCTCCTCAAGATAAAAAGTTCAAGGAAACTTTCTCAGTGGGGTCAAGTACTCAGAAAACTTTGCTTACAGTGTGATAGGAATACTCATGAATTCTATACACTAATCAATGGATTCTGTATGCAAAACTATTTTTCTAAAATAGTTAACCAGTTATATTTTTTATTGAGCTAATATTGTTTTCTCACTGAGAAGAAACACTAATGATTATGTGTAAGAATCACAATTTCATTACTTTTCTTATAAATTTATTTTCCTACTTTTCAGGGGCAAAATTTTAATATATCTGCCTCAGTCTTTGACATCTCAAATTTGTAAAAAAAAAAAAAAAGTAATAATAATAAGATGACAAAGAAATGAGATAATGTAACTGTAATAAAAATTCCTTGCAAATCAACAGTCCAAGTGAACAATTTACTATAGTACATTTTACCATAAATTAAGTGAATGATGACTTCTTTAAGGAGTAAAATTATAGATAATTCTTTTTTTTTTAACTTCTGAAGTATGTTATCAAGCTCTTTTGCAAAAATCCAGCTTTAAAAAGAAGAGTAAGTACAGTTGGATGTGGAACAATTCTGAAGAAGTGTGTGTGTGTGTGTGTGTGTTTTTGACTGATAAATTAATGAAAGGTTGATAAATGTTAACCTCTGTAAAAAAGGTTAACAGGTTTTCTAATATCCTTCTCCAAAAAATGTTGCAAAGAGTAGGGGGAACAAGACTAAGAAAGTAAGAAAGGAAAGGGGAAGGCTAGTATAGAACACCCAATGGTGACCTTTTGCATCAAGATGAGATTCAAAGAGAAGACTTACAGAAGATGTAGGAAACCACCCATTTTAGAAAATAAAGAGCCACCTTAGAACATAACAGTACTTACTGAGATACATTAAAAAAACAAAAACAAAAACAAAAAAACATGGGGGTTATAATGGACATTTCCATGGCAAAACTGATGAAACTCTGGGTAGGCTCATTCTCAATCTGTTCATGAAGTCCTAGGAGGGACTTGGCAAGGTAATGGCCTTAATTTGTATAATTAACCTTTCCAATCTCTCCCCTAAGTATAAATGCAAATATCACACTCTCTTTCTATACCTTCTTTAAAAATAATACATGCATTTTGAGAAGCTTATCTATGTGATACAGTACCTGAAAGTATTAACATCTTATTATTCTTTCAACAACCACATCAGGAGTTTATTAATTCCATCTTATTGAGGGAATCAGTAACACAAACATTCAGTATCTTCTTCAAGGTTACGCAGATTCTAAATTGCCAGATTAATTAAATTAAAATCCAGTTTTGGCAATCTTGAAATTCACTGCTCTCCCTGCCATTATTTGCTGTCTCCTAAATATTTGTCTTCTCCTTTATTTTCTTTTCCATGTCATACATTATCAAAATTGAGCAGGCTCATATAGAGGTAATGGAAACAGAAACTCAAACTTCACTCATGAAAATCACCTGTTTTTCATTGTTAATACAATATGCAATTGGGCATCTCTGGGAGCCTAGGGGTTAAGTCTCAATTCTATTACCACTGAGGCCTGAATTTGATCCCAACCAAGGAGATAACCCATATATGGCACAGCAGTGCTCTATCTTCTTCTTTTTTTAAAATATATTTATTTATTTATTAATGCATACAAGATCTGGGTACAGGCTGGAAATGCAGGGGGTGAAAGGATTCACCAGAGACAGACCTGGGGTAAGAACAGGCTGATCGACTAAAATACACCGTGATGGCACAAATGGGCATGAGTTCGATCTCTGCCTCCAGTCAGTGAGGTGACCCACATGGCGTAGCAGACCTCTTCTATCTCACCTGCTGCTTTCCATAGCAGTGAATTTCAGTCATTCTGCCTGTTCTGTCCCCCAGTTTATCTCTGGTGAATCCTCTCACCACCCCTGCAACTCTGGCCTGTACCCTAGTTCTTAAATGCATAAATAAATAAATCTTTGGAAAAAAAATACACTGTTGAGGGGAGCAGCAGGAGAGGTCTGCTGCACCAAGTGGGTCAGCTCCTTGGGGGATCAGAGGGGGGACTGGCATGTGTGTGTTTGGGGGGGGTGGGGGGATAGAACTCGTGCTACAGTGGCAGCAGAAGCCCCACAGTGTGGCACTCAACCTCTTAAGCCACCAGGGAGGCCCACTGCATTTTAGTAGATCCGTCTGTTTTGCTCCCTACTCTGTCTCTGGTGAACCCTCTCAATCTCCATACCTTTGCCCAACACCCCAGTTCTTCTATGCAAAAATAAAACAAAATAAGAAATTACAATATGTAATTTAAAGTAAAAATATTTAAGTGTAGTTATATCTTTACATCTATGCAAATATCATTCTAGTCATAGATCATCTTCAACATTTTCAGAATGTATTCCCTAACAAATGTGCATGCCTTATTCCTCAGTCTCTTCTTTAAATTATTAGACACCTCAAAGGTTATTTAAAAAACTTTATTTACGTAAACATATAGTGTCCTACATGAGCAGCTAGTTCTCTAAATATTTCATGTATTTTTCTGGATTCTTTAAGGAAAGAAACTTTGTTTCTGCAAGAACTTTGTTCACTGTTAAACAACTTTCACACTTTCCACAGAGAGAGATATTTGTCTCTACAGTACAATAGCATAAACACAAAAACTACCTTCCTGGAAAATAACCCGGTTTCTAAGATACTTAGTCACAGAAATTGAACTTCTATTCGTTTCTGTCATATCAGAGGCACTACTTCTAAAGTCCTGTATGCAGTCTCCAGTGTGAAGAAAATGTCACCGAAAATTGCCACACATGAGTTTACAATTTTTATCTTTTCCACAAAGAAAAAAAGGGACTAATCTTGAGCACTCCTCTAGAGTGAGGGATTTTATGTAATTGAGTATTTTTATATAAAGATTTTTCTGTCTCTTAAGCAATTTAGTTTCCTTGTTGACCTTTTCATTAATGTCACTGTCTGATTATTTTTATATGAAAGTAAATGTGAGAATCTTTTAATGGGCTCTCTAACACCCATCATAAAAATGTATAGGAAGTGAGATCCAGAAATGAATATTTTTCTGTTAATAAAATATAACAGACAAAAAAAAGATCAAATATGCAGTGCACTTTGTAAAAAGCACTAGTGGTTTCAAAAAGCAAGTCTTCAGAGTTTACTGGAAACTGTGCACCTTAGCAGGACACTAATCTCTACAGACTCCTAAACAAGATAACTAACAGGCAGGTGACTTTGATTGGGAAATGATGTGACCTGCAGGAAGTATACAGCACATCACTGTCCTGTAAGTTGTCCCCAGCCACAGTGGGTCTCAGGGTCAGAGGGGGAATCCTGCCATTCTTTCATCCATCTCATCCCCTCTTCTCTCTCTCTCTCAGCTCCGCATACCTCTTCAGAATGATGTCACACTTCATTTCCTCATACAGATGCAAACCACCAATGTCTACAAATATAGACAATGGGAAAAATCCAAATATAGAGAGACAAATATATTTCAGGTATGACATGGAGTTTTTCCATCTAGGATGTCATTTGGCCATGACTGCAGGTGAACTGTGCATTTCATGGAAATGTTGTAGCCTTGACGCAGATGAAGAAAGTGAACTTCCTGGAACCCAGTGCTTGACCTGTGCTGACAACACTGGAATTTGGTGTCAGGGAGAGACAGGGGCTGCCTCAGCCCCGTTCTTTCTTTAAACTGCATTGCTTCTGATTATCAACCTCAGCAATTCCTACCTAATCAGTGAGGTTAATGTTTATAGATATCTGCTTTAAAGAGGAAATTATCAAGTATAAGGAACTAAGCACATAAAAAAGACAGCTCTCACAAGATTATCTACAGTACCACTGCCTGGCAGCAGGTTATTTTCAGATAATTCTGAAGGTGTTCACTCTTCCTTAGAGATGTTTTGTGCTAATTCTTGTCCTATTTTCCCAACAGTATAGTGTATTCCTTCTATTTTAATATGTTAGCAAATGCAAATGCAAAGAAAAGAGAGTACAGCCCATGGAAAATCAGTCACCTCACCCAGGGTTAATGTCTGCTTGTTCACTGGACACTTGTTCAATTCACCATTGAGAAGGCAAACAGGCTCAAGCAAATCAATTAATGTAACATTTCAATTCCTAGATAGATCTCTCTCTGCCTACTCCATACTGCCACTATTAATACAGCAAGCAAATTAAGCACTGGCAGCAGCAGGTGGTAAAAAGAGTGCAGTCATAAAAACTCACAATTTACAAAATGAATAACCCATATGAGTCATTCAGCATCCCTCTCCAACACTCTGACACTCAAAACTTCTTGCATATGAGTGTTTTAGGGGTGCATATGTTTGTGTATGTGTGAGAGAACCACAGACAGAGAGATAGGCAGAGACACAGAAAAATTGCAATAGCTCTTGGTGCAGGTCTGTGTGTGTGTGTGTGTGTGTGTGTTCACAGTTGAATTTTCCATCTAAATGCAACCAAGTGTCACTGAATCACCCAACACAATACATAATCTCTGATGTGGTCTTGACTGATGTAAGGTTTTCAAGATATGACCTATATGTTAATAAAGCATTCTGCACATATGTCACTACTCTCTCTAAAGAATTCCAACTCTTCCACTTACAGTATTCACCCATTTCCTACTTGGTGGTTTCTTTTAGAAAAGAGGAACATAAATATTAACTAATACTATTGAGCAAATTCCCAGTGATAGCACTATTTTGAATTGATATGTATGTTAACACATTGATTCTCTTCACAAATATGTGAGGCATGAGTCAATTATCATCTCCATGTTACTGAAAAGAAAATTGAGGCACAGAAAAGTAAATTAACCTGCATAGGATGACAGATCTAGGGTTAGACAGTGTGAAGTTTAAATATAGCACACATGTTCCAGAACCTACTTGAGTAATCATGAACATATCTGACTTTTGCAAGATAATCCATTTTGTTCATTACACCTTTTTTGTACATCACAGAATTACCCAAGTATAGAGATTTGGTAAAATTAAAATAGTGCAAGAATAGTGATTTTATAGCTACTAGATCCTGCTTATCCTTTAGATTCTAGAAAAAAAAAAAAAAACTAGGGGGGAAAGTCTAGGACAGAGATTCTGCCAACCCAGTTTTCTCAAGCACTTTGTTCCTCCCTCCTTGTTAATGTATTTTTCTCAATATCAGATCATGAGATTTTCTTTTCTGGAAGTATGTGGCATTTGTTTCAGTGATCCTATCAGATCTTGCTGTGAATCTACAAAATATGAAGCCCCTTCACCAAACAAAACTATGACTTGCCAAAGGACAAGAGTAATTACTCCTGATTTCACATGATGGTAGATTAATGTTAAGAGTGTGGATGGGGTTTTTTGGTTTTTTTTTTTTCCCCATGTAGTTATTTTGGGATCTGGAACTAATCAGAAATGTATTAGTTCTCTCAGCAGTACTGGATTGTCTTAAAAGTTCTGTTGCAAGTTTTACAACCCAGAATTACAGGACAATTTTAATGTCTAATCAGCTGTATAGAGATGAAAAATGAGTTAAAATTTCATATCAAATGTTGTATGTTTCAGGTCAGTAAATGACTATTTCTGAGTTTGAATTAGTGACTTTGATACAAAGAAAGATGGAGAAAGCATGCTATTAATGACCATGGATGATTCTCACTAATTTGAAGTTTCCGTTTTTTTTTTTTTTTTTGTATATTATGATTTAGCCAATCTACATTCCAACTGTGAGAGAATAAAGGAAAGCTTTATTTCTCATTTGATTTCCTACAAGGCATTGGCTTGAAAATTGAATACCCTACGTGAGATGTTGGACTTCAAGGAAACGAAAAATCAAAGAATGAAAAATATGAAGTATAAATTAACATAAAAACTATATTTTTAACACAAAACCTTTTGTAGAAATATATTTTAAAAGCACATTGACATGTGATTAACTTGCATTCTGCTGAATGTACTAGAAAATAAAACTTGACACAGATTCCAAAGAGGTTTTGAGCCAGAGAGGAAAGGAACAATTATATAATGAATTTAAAAGAAGTTTAAAGTCATTATATGGCATATTGATTGGTACATTTTTAGACATAAGGACTTCGAATAAAGGACTTCTCCCCAGGACTTTGAGTAATGTTTCCTCTCTTGAGAAAAGTTAAAGAACAAAAATGACCTTGAGTGTGAAATGAAATCTGAGTAAATGTGGACTAAAACATCTTGAAGGATTGTGAAAAGAAACAGTTCATATACCTAGTCAATTTTACTAACACTATTTTGGCTATTATAGTAAGCTGACTATACTGGGGCCTCCCTGGTGGCACAGGAATTAAAGTCTCAGCACTATCCAGCTATTGCCAGTCACTGCAGCATGAGTTTGATCCCCAGCCAGGGAACTAACCTACATGGCACAGGAGAACTCTCCTGTCTCGCCGCTGCTCCCCTCAGCAGTGTTATTTGTCAATCCACCTGTTCTGCTCACAACTCTAGCACCTCTGGCCTACACCCCAGCTCTTGTAAGCATAAATAAAAATAAATAAATATTAAAAAAAATCTTGCTATCTAAATATAATCGCAGGTGCAGATTAAGTGTCTTTAATAATAAATTACATTTATTGATTATATCTCAGAGATGCTATCTATCTAATATCCATCTAGAATTTTATATCAATAATTCATAATAGGTGTTTTGTTTTTAGATCATCGAAGAAATAGTCTTAGAAGATTTGTCTAATACAAATGATAGGTTTTTGTGCTATATTTAGACCATAGCACAGTGAAGGACAGTTAGACTGCATTTATTTGGTTAGTTTGAACCTAACTGAAGAGTTTCTAGATGCTTATAGGTTAAGAAACAATAGCATCATTTATAGTTATGCAGTGGATGATGTTTGAAACACCAGATCTATGTGTGGGTTTGTCCTGGGTTTGTTGTAGGTTTTGGCTACTTGATATCCAAATACTTGTTTAGCCAGAGGTGATTTGTTTTTTGGCTGCTAACTGGAGTTGTTTTTATATTGCAATGCCAGTATTTCGGATGTTTTCAATATACTCTATTTCTTTTTAAAAAAATATTTTTTTATTTATTTATGCACACAAGAGCTGGGGTGTAGGCCAGAGGTGGGGGTTAAGAGGATTCACCAGAGACAGAATGGGGTGCGGAATAGGCAAGACTACTGAAATACACTGCTGAGGGAAGCAGCAGGTGAGACGGGAGAGGTCTGCTGTGCCATGTGGGTCAAATCCCTGTCCAGGGGTTGAACTCATGCTGCAGTGACTGGCGATAGCTTGATAGTGCCACCAGTGAGGCCCCATTGGGAACATTTTATTTTTTTACGTCTTTTATTATTTAATTTATATGTAATTTACATCATTCTGTCTTTTTGTACAATGTGTGCTTTCTCCTCTCAGGTGTAGTCCCTGTAAAATTCCCATCACCAATTCACCTGTGCATCATCACCATAGTCCCTTGTGCTCTTCACTCTCCTGTGTTTTGAATATACGCCATTTCTAACATATTGAAGTGGTCTGCCTCTCTGTGCTGCTTAAGTTGTATTTGATCATTGACTCATTTATATATTTTTGCAAAGTTAGTTGTCTATTGCTGAAAGAATGTTTCTATCTTTAAGACAGACATGAAACTGCATGTTATATCTAGACTATGAGAACACTCCCTTTATTAAAAAAAAAATAGTTTATCATTTTAGAATCTGTTTCTCAAGGTGAAGGACATTACCCCAAGGCAAGAACATTAGTAATTATAGCAAAATTTGCTTAACTATTAGTGTATTAATTAGAAATAGATCTTAAACATACTTAAAATGAGTTTAACATTAGTAAGTATAAATAATTATTATTTTCATTTAAATAGAAATGCTTGAAAATTAAAAAAAATAATTTTCATTTTTCTCTTTATACAAATAAATTTATCTTTTTCTTATTTTAACAATTAATAAAGAACAATCTGGCAATCACTGGGTTTAATCACTGTAACACAAATTTACCCAAACACAAACCGAAGTTAATGACATGTTTATCAATAGAGAACACCAAGGAATATCTAGTTATAGAGTCTGCATAAAGACTAAGAAAACTCAGATTAAAAGTACACAATAAATCAGTATCTCAAGTACAATTAGAATAAGTTCTAGAACTGGTTTCTGTTCAATAGGTTATTTTCAATATTTAATATGTTCTTCAAGCATTGTTTACTTTTTAGAATTCATTTTGACAACCTTCCCTATGTCAATTTACTAGACTCCTAGATATAGAAGATAAATACACTATAGGTTTTCACTCCAAGGAGCACAAACTTGAATTGGAGAGTAGTATGTAAACAAAGATTTTTAAAAGTAGGTCAGGCAATATAAATGAGCCAAGAGCAGAGAGAGCAAACCAACCTTGGGAATACCTAAGAGGGCACCCCTAAGTCACTTGTAGATTGAAGATGAAATTTGAACTGGCTCATAAATAAGAGTGATTTTCCAGGTAGAAGAAATAAGGCAAAGTGAATCTACATAGAGAGGAATCTATGAACAGGAAATGAGAGAAGATGGAAAGTTCCACTAAAGTTGTGAACCAATGGGCTCCTGCTGCTAAATAAACAGACAAATAAGTCTGTATGGAGAACTACATGAGTTTAAGGCTGACAGGTGTTTTGAAATCAGATTATACAGATTGTGAAAAGATTAGGAGTTTGTATGCTATCAGGAAGGGAAAGAAAAACAAAGAGGTTTTCAAATTAGGAGTGCAAAGTAAGATTTGTTCTTTAAGATAGCCCCAAATTGACTCAACAAAACTGATGATTGTTAGTTTTTCCCATAAACTTGCTCAAAGAAGGGGACTATGTTGAAAAAATAAATACATTTAAATACTGTTATATATGCTAGGGACACACAATAAACACTTAGTATTACTACATATAACATTTTTCCAATTCACAAAATCATAAAGACTATTTTAATTAGCTATTAGTTCACATTGATGATAATATACATTTCCTTGCAACTCAATAGAGTGGCTTTATCAGAAATAAACAAGGAAGGCAGCAATTCTCAAGGAGGTTAATGACATTAATTAAAGGATCTTGGAAACAAATACAAACATTTAATATGTTGTCCATTTACTTCCTCAAAAACAAAAAAATAGAAATGGAGGGAATGTTGCCTTTTATTTTTATGTATTTGTCTTGGCAACAAATAAAACCTTTCCTCACTCATTATGTTAAGCAGAATTTTGTGTAAAAAAATATAATGTAATCATTTTTGATCACCTTAAGAAAAGACATGGTATAATTATGGATAGTCATCATCCATAATTATATAAAAATGGATCTAAACAAATTAAAATCAATTATTAATTTAAAATTTTACACCTGGGGTATGATTGATAAGTGGCATACATGTAATTTTAATTTAGTGCACAGAAATAAAGGAAATAATATTTACACAATGAGATATGCCATTTGATGTTTCATGGGAATGATAATGTCCATTTCCAACTTCTGTGATAAACATCTAAAAATTACAGATCTATATTAGGAATGTTCTCCCATTTGAATAGAGGAATATGGTCAAAGATAACAGAGCATGCAGAAAGAATGAAAAATTAAATAGCTAAATATATCTATTTGCACAAATAATTTATAGCACACCGAATGAGCATGTGTTATTTTCACTTAAATACCAGTCAAATAATGAAAATTCAAACCACAAATGGAATGTATGGCATGTTGAAATATCCATAGAATTTTATGTGAGGTATTTACATTTAAGCAAAATAATAAGTTGCTCTGTCATACAAAAATAGATGTACATACATCAATTTTCAACACTATGATCTAATCAATTGCAGAACTTAATGTGTTGATTTATGTCCTCTATTATCTACTCATGTATAGTCTTTCCCAGGTCTGTATCTGGTGTTAGAATGAGTCTTACAAAGGGTAGTGAATTATTTGGTAGGGCAAAGGAGTTTAAAAAATTCTTATCTGTTTGTGATTACTTTTGGGACTAACTAAGAGTCTACCTCTCTGTCTAACAGGTGTTAGTAATACGTACAGTGATAGTGAAATGGTCTCTATATCTTGATTTTTCAGTAGTACTCTATGACGTTTACCTCTGATCTCTTCAAATTGCCTCTTGTCAAGAAGACTATAATCTGTCTGAACCTGGGCAAATATTACCCTTTGGTGGCAGATAGCACATAAGTTATAGCCACAGGTGGTCCTTCAGGTTTTCATTTACTCAGAACTGTCATTCACCTAAAATTTATTGGTCTTTCTTAGAATTCTACTCTTGCTATGATTTGGAGAACTGGGGATTGATATTCCAAATATTTAAACAGTTATTCTGAACATAGACTCTGATTTGTGAATGATAAATTAATGTGTCAAATAACCAAAAGTAGCTTGTTCAAAAAGATAATCTACTTTAATCCTGCTAAAGGAAACATGTTCATCATTTAGAACATCATACATCTTTAGGAGGTCCCTTTATTTCAAAAATATGGACCTCACTGCCAGAAATATAATTATTAATGAGCTTTAAAACATAGCTAAATAATTTCATAGTTTAAAAAATTTAAATTCTTCTTACAACATATGAGAATTGTAACTGACTGGGCCAAGATGGCAAAACCTACACCCCTAGATTTTAATTTCCATGCACTCTTCCCATTCTTTGTCTTTCTTAGTATTCTATGTGATATTTAAAGATGATTTAGAGTATGAAAGGAGATCTAAGTTTGTACAGTGGAAATAACCGTCCCTCACTAGAGAACACAATTTCTATATTTATTTGTAAGTGTATTCATAATTTTCATAATGTGATTGAAATAATTCAATTGCTATCTAAAGATAAATAACATATTAAAGAAATACACACACATAGGTGTGCATATATGTGTGAATATACAACACATATGTGTGTGTATGTATATATGTTCTATATGCACATATATAAACAGTATATCACTTTAAAAACTTAGTTTAAAATTGGGTAAATTGGGCTTACCCAACTAAGATATTAATAACAGTTGGTTGTGATATTTATAGCTATAAAGATCAAAGGCATGTTTTCTTAATATTTAATGGAATGGTAAGTAGTGAACTCTGATATATAATCTCCCTACTAATGATGATTTGTACATCATTAAATCATGTGCACTTGAAAGATAATGATTAACTAGGCTTAAAAAAAATAAAAACAGAAATTCCATGTTCCATATCTAGTTATCTGACTTCTGGTTATTTATCTGAAGAATTCAAAATCACCAATTCAAAAGGACATATGCATCTCAATGTATATTGCAGTATTATTTACAATAGGCAAGAACTGAAATAAGCTAAGTGTCCATCCACAAATGAGTAGAGAAAACCCTGTTTATAAACATACAGTGGAATGCTAGTTAGTTTCAAAAGGTGGAACCCTACCATTTGCAACAACATGGATGCACTTAAAGAGTATTATACTTCATGAAATAAGTCAGCTGGAGACAGACATTGAATTGTTTCACTTATTTGCGGTATACAGAGAAACCAAACAAACTGATGCACTAATTAAAACAAAAATAAATGATTAGATAATAAAACCAATTAACAGTTACCAGAAGGGAGGTAGCAAAGGAAGGAGGTTGGTAAATTGGGTAAAGAGGTCAATTGTAAGGTGAAGGATCAGATTCAAATTTAATGGTGAGCTTAGTGTAGTATACATGATGTTGATTTTTACTAATGCACACCTATAACATATATAGTCAAAATTCATTGTTATTTCAATAAAACATGAAAAAAATAAGGAGAAATCTGCCTTTAACAGACATTGGATAACTCTCCCAATACTCAGAATATATATCAGTTATGCCTGTGCTATGCTTTAAACAATTACTGGAAAACTGCAACTATTTGACAAGATATAAAGCAAAATAAATTAAAAAATCATATTATAAAATAAATGTCAGGGAATACTGACAATACTTTATATATTTTAGTAAATTGTCATTTTTATAAATTTGTAGTAAAAGTCACCCTAAATGAAAAAATGATAACATGGAAAAATATAGTCTCTACAGACATTTAAAATCCTCTAATATAAGGGCATATCTAGTATGAGAAGAGCACAAGTACAGTCTAGGCCACACAGACCACAGAGAAACATCCTTAGAAGAGGTTATTTTTATCATTACATGAACTTGGATAGCACTCAGTGATAAAATTGCTCTTTGCTCATTCTATCTTACTGAAAAGCATACAAAACTAGGCAATCTATATTGGGGAAAATGATACCTCATTAGGTAGAGGTCCACTGGGTAAAGACCTGCAAGAATTTGGAACTGAGCCTGTACGCATCTCAAATTGACTTCCACACTTGTTGCAGATCTGAGAAAGTAATTTGACAATCTCACTGTTGAACACAATTATCAGCCCTGTCCCCCTTTGCAAACATTGCATCTGAAATAATCTGGCTTTGTTTCAGTAAGAACAAAACATAGACCTGGTGAAAAAATCTTACAGAACAAAAGAAAGGAGAGAAAAAGAACAAACTTAGTAAAAGACTTTGAAAAGGATCAGAGAAAATTGTCACAAAATGATTCATTTTCTTTAATATGATGTGATACAATGAAATGGACATTTATCCAGAGGACAGAATATCAAAATGAAAAGGTAAGTTTGGTACAGTAACACCAGGTGAGGAAATGAGAGAGGGAATTTAAGAATTTTTTTTAAAACCCCAAAAGTCAGAAAAACTCTGTATTTAAGAACTTAAAAAGCAAAATAGTTTATTGAAAATTAAAGTTACAAAGAAGAAAAATTAAAAATCATCACCTAAATCAGAAGTTGAAAAAAATTGGGATATTACAAGTTAAAGAGGGAAGTGAAAAGTCAAATATGAATAAACACAGAATGAAAAGTCAAATATGGATAAACAAAGAACGAAAAAGAGATAAATGAAGTAAAACAGAAGAATAATTATATGGAAATTAGCAATGTCCCTGAGAAGAAAAACTCCAATACAGATTCACATCGTTTACCAAGTTCCAAATGATTTACTTTGGCAAATCCTCAATAAATACAAGAATAATGAATAACACAATTTTCCATCACCTAGCAGAATGAAGAACTTCAAATTCTGAGGCAATAAAACAATAAAATGAAATAAGAAAAGTCTATCAGAAACAGACCAGAGAAAAGTATACTAGGAATTTTAAGATTACAAAATTAATATAAAAGTTTATAGAACACTGGGCACTCCCTAGTGGCATAGGGGTTAAATCTTAGCGCTATCATGCTATCACCGCTGTGTCCTAAGTTTGATTCCCAGCCAGGGAGGTGACCCACATGGTGCGGCAAACCTCTGCTGTCTCACCTCCTGCTCCCATCAGCAGTGTATTTCAGAGTAGATCTGTCCATCTGCCCCCCACTCTTTCTCTGGTGAATTATCTCACCCCCACACCTCTGGCCTACACCCCAGTTCTTGTATGGGTAAATAAATACATTAATCTTAAAAAAAAAAGTTCATAGAACTTAGTTAAAAAACAATTTCCTTACAAAGTGTGTTTATACATATTCCTAATCAGGATTATTATCAGAAGATAAAATTTCCTTAAACTTTATGAGTAGAATAATGTAACAATGCATATAAATAAATCCATTAATACTAAAAAGTAAAAGGATCAATAGATAAGGGTCCATTATGAAATTAAGGATTTAGTTGTAGGAAATTTTATGAATTTAATATGTAGCTCTCAGTATTGAGAGAGAAATACTAGTGCAAGTAAGAAATTATACATCTTAAATAACATCAGTGAGAAAACTAATATACTGAAGTTATACCATGAAAAGAAATACTACATCTGTATCCCCAAGGTCTGCACAAACATTTTTGGGCATTAATCAGCATAAAACTATCTCAATTTATCTCACAAAGTAAAACTATATTAATGTAATGAATCAGATATTAATTAGAATTATTTTAAAAATCTTACAAATCAATTATAAAACCAAAGCAAAACAAAACAAATTTATAATCTCCTTAATAAATCTAAGGCTAAACAATACAGCAAATATAAATATCTTGAAATAAGCACCATACTCATCAGGACTCATGGAAGTAGCCAAAGCTTTTGTCCCTAGAACCCTCATACCCCAACATTTAAATATTCTAAATGGATCACTGTATTGACTGAAATTACCGGGGAGGCCCTCAGAGAAAGGGGAAAAGGGATCAGCAGAGGATAGAATGTGAGGTTGCCTTTCCTCTTACTGCGTTTACAACTCTAAAAAATTGTTACATAAAAGTCCACACATCTGTGACTGTCTTCTTCCTCTTAATTTTGCATGTTTCAGATTTTAAGACTGTCTTTGAATTTTGTTGGTTTCCTGCAGGCAAAATTGGCATTAAAATACGCTGCATTCATATTTAAAACATACAACCTGATAAGGTTTTGTATGTGTATTCACTGATGAAACAAAACACTCAAAAATTGTAAACAGATTCACATGAAGAAGTTTGTGGCCCTTTTTAATCTTCATATTATCAATCCCTTCTATCTCCAGGAAATCAGTTGGTCACTGATATTATCACTCTAATAATCCTGAGTGGCATCTGTACTTTCTAGAGTTTTATACAATGGAATAATAGAGAACATGTTCATTTGTTTGGTCTTTTCCACTGAACACAAACAGTACCAACAGTGTGTCCCTTTTTTTCTCTGGGCAGCTTACACTGTATGGATGAGCCACATTTTTTTTTTCATTCATTGATCTGCTGATGGGCATTTACATTGTTTCCAGATTTTGGATATTACAAATATTGCCACTTTATTCATTCATGTAGAAGTTCTTGTATTTTTCCATTTATTTTAGTTAAATACCTACAATTTCAATGGCTAGATATTTAAACAAAAAAGTGCCAAATGATTTTCCAGAAACACTTTATCATTTCATACTCCCACCAGAATTGTATGACCAGCTCTGGTTCTTCCACATCTTTGCCAATATTCGGTAAGATTGAATTTTCCATTTTAGCCATTTCTTTCAGTCTGTGACTTCCATGCTCATTCTTTTAATACCCTAAAAGCAGTTTTTTCTAAAAGTAGTTTTTAATTTTGATTAATTTTATTTATAATTGCTGTTTTGTGGTCATGCTTTTATTAACATATATAAGAAATCACAAAGATTTTTCTCCCATATTTATTCTAGACTCTTAATTTTCAGTTTCACATTTTGGTCATGATCCAGAGAATTAATTGCTATGAGGTATGAATTATTTTATTTCATAATTTTATTTTTATATGAATATCAAGCACCATTTGTTGAAAAGACTATGTTTTCTTCCCTAAAGTGCCTTTACTCCCTTGTCATAGTTAAGCTGTCTATATATGTATAGGTTTGTTTCTGGATTTCCCAGTCAGTTTCATTCAACTATTTGCCAATCTTCATGTCAGTTCCATGTATATAGAATACTAAAGATTTGTAAGTTTTAAAATGAGGCAATTTGCCTTTCAGCATATTCTTCCTTTACAATTTTGTTTTGGTTATCCTAGTTCTTTCGCATTTCAATATGAAATTTAATATTTTGAAGTTTTTCATTGTATACCCACACACACAGAAAATCTGTTGAGAGTTTTTTGAATCCATAAGTCAACCTGGGAAGAGCTGAGAATACTGAGTTTTCGAATTCATTAACAAGATGTTCCTTTAATTTCTCTCAGGAATATTTTATTTTTCAGAGGGTAGGTCTTAAGCATGTCTGTCATCCTATGCCTGAGTTATTAATGGCATTATTTAAATTTTTGTGATTTCTGTTATTGTAGAAATGCAACTGATTTCTTGTGTAGTATAGTTATATGTAATTTTGCTAAACACAAATTTTGTGGACTTTTCTTTAGTAGATTCTATCAGATCGTCTACATAGAGACTCATGTCATCTGCAGATAAGAACACTTCTTTTCTTTAATCTGGATGCTTTTTATTACTCATTTGAGCCTTACAGAAGTGGATAAAACAGTCACATCATGTTCAATATATGGTGAGAACAGACACCGTCATCTTGTTCATGATCTTGGAATAAAGCATTCATTTGTTACTATTATATAAAAAATAACATATTAGTAATTGATTTTTCTAAGCTATTATATATCAGTTTGAGGAAATTCTCTTCTCTGTCTAATTTGGTGAGTTTTAATTTAAAAATGTATGTTAGATTTTGTCAAATGTTTTATTTGCATGTATTAACTATATATCATATAACAAATTATATTGATATTCAGGTGTTTATCCCAATCATGTATTCCTGGGATAATGCTCACATGCATAAACACATACTTATGGATGGAATTTGCTAAATGTGTATAGAATTTGTACATATATGCTTAGTAGGTATATTTGACTGTACTTTACAAGGGATGTAATTCCCACCTGGAGTTTCACTTGGAAGCCTTAAAATTTAAAATTTTTAAATAGACATAGAGATCTTCAGGTTATGTATATCTTCTTGAGTAATCACTGGCATGTCTTTCAAGAGATTTGTAAATTACAGCTAAAATGCCAGATTAATTTGGAAGAATATGTGTATCAATTCCATTAATATGTTTTAATATTTTTAGAATTTGAAGTGCTCACTACTTTTATTCCTGATGTTGGTATTTATATTTGTGTATCTGCTTTTTTTTTTTTTTTTGCAAATCAGTCTGACTAAAACTTAATCAATTGTATTGCTTTCCTCAAAGAATCACCTTTTAGGTTTTTTTTTTTTTTTACTTTGAGTTTTATTTGTTTTTCTTTTTTATAGTTTATTAGAGTAGAAACTGAGGTCTTTGACTTTGGTCCTTTCTTCTTCATAGGATAGACATTTAGTGCTCCAAACTTCCTTGTTAAGTCTCAGCTATAGTTGTGAAAAACCTTTTCAGAGCTTTGATCAAGATATTCTTCCATTCTTCCATATCTCCTTATGTAACACTGTTCTACAGCTTCAAGAAATCAAGACAAATACAAAGTTACATACACATTCACACATATATATTATATAACACTATAAATCAATATTACGTATATGAATGTGTATACTTATGTGTGTATATAGATGGAATTTTATATGCATATAAAGAATCACATTATTTATTTTAAATAATGGTATATTCCAAAATACCACCACCTATCCTGCTCTATGCTTAAACTGCTGATAATAGCAATAAACAACGAAACATCTGCAATATGTATGTAAAGAGGTAGGACACTACAAGCAATAACAACATGACATAACAAGCATTTTTTAAGATCACCAGTTGTGTGTCAGATATGTCCTTTACTACACAGTATCTTCACATTACCCTATTAAGGTACAAATAACATCATTATTTTATAGATAAGAGTCGTTGACATAGGCTACATGGTCTGTCATGACTTCAGATCTAAAGGTAGTAGGGCTTTTGTTTGAGGCCAGGTATTTTTGACTCCAAAGTATTTCTAAAGAGAGAAGAAAAAAAAAATGCCATTTACTTTTTTAATTTCAGCCTCTCCATGGTACCAGTCAGTCTATGGCATTTGTTCAGATTTCATTACTTGCAAGTCCCAAACTCAATTGGAAGAAATCTTTCATCAAGAGTTTAACCATATCTCTCCCATATAATAGGGGGAAATTCTACCATCCGTGAAAATTGCTTCCTCCAATAGAGCAAGTCATCTGAAAAACTATCTTCTTAGAGATTGTAGAAAATTACAAAAATGTCTCTGCCAGTCCCCAAGTTTTCCTGAGGCTAGTTTCCTCCTGCACATTTTCATTTGGTGTGTTCAAAATCTTTTATTTGCTTTTAAGTTCTCCCTCAGATACTTGCTTTGCAGGTCTTCAACACTGAAGTGGATGTAGAACACTTCTATTGGGGCTTCTCCCCTTCCTATACATATAACAGGTAAACCTTAAATTCACTGATACTTCACTAAACATTAAGTGTGCCTAGTTAGGCTTGATGGGTATGATTTGTGTTTCCCAAATCTAAGTACTTAGAAAACTGGTAGGGGGATTTATTTCCTCTAGCATGTATTTCTCTTGCCTTTCTTAAGTAAAATTCTCTAGGCCTACAGTACCATGATGATGAAAAAAAAAAGTCTTTCTTTTTCTGACTCTTTCCTGGAACAGAACTACTACTGTTTTATCTATAGAAACAATTAGTCCTTTAACCTTGGGTGAAACTCATGATGAAGCAAAGGATATTAATCATGTCAGCAACATAATTCTGATACTACTTTGTTAAAAGCATACACACAGAATGATCTCAACTTTGAACTTGAGTTTATTTTAGAGATACCTGCCAATCTGTGCACCATACATACAACATGAAATTTAAAACATTAGATTCAACAGTGAGTCTTCCTAGACCACAAAAATATATCTTAACTCTTCAAGACCAGATTCTATGTACTATATCAATGGATTTTAGTCATGGCTGATTTTGCTTTTGATCCCCTGAGAAATAATATCTGGAGCCATTTTTGTTTATAACAACTGGAGGGTGGAGGTTGCTGCCAGTATCTACTAGATACAGGCCTGTCATATTTGCTAAAATATTGAGGTCAGATTCCCATTTCTTCTGCCACTAGTGTTTGTAGACTACCATCTGGCCCCAAATGTCAACAGTGCTGAGGCTGAGTAACATTACACTAGATCATTTCCTAAGATAGGACTGGCATTACTTGCATGGAAATGTATGGAAGAGATGTAAAGCTTTCTCAGCACTGATAAATCCCTGAGGGATATTTTCCTGGTTCTAGTTCTCCACACACTTACCTGAACCTGCTCAGCAATGTCAGATGTTATTTGTGTCTCTAGGGTGCAGAGATAGAGGCATTTATGGGAGTAAAGATATAAAAAAACAAAACTTCACAGCTTAGGTTCTGCCATGCTTTAAGTTCTTTATCCTAGCTGTGGTGAACAGCAATGTACAACATGTACATAACTTGTAAAGAACAAAAAACGTTTTCAACCCTTCAAAGTCCAGCATCTGTCATTCTAACAAGATAACCAGAAAGAACTTTGAACCTTATCTATTTTATTTGTCCAGAGTGTTAAAATTTTGAATGATTTCATAGATTCTATGAAGATTAGATTTCTACAGCCCCATGTCCTCCTGAGAATTATTGTGGAGGTGAGAGGGAAAAGCTATCAAGTACCTACAATGCTTCTCCATCCCCAACCCCAGTTTCCTAATTGGTCAACATAATTTCAAAAGTCTAACTATTAAAATAAGATAAAGGATGTAAGTTTGAACTAATGGAAGGTTAAAAAAAGAGGTTAAGTGAATAATATCTTTTTATTAAACCAAAGAACCCCGCACATAAACACAAATAGAATATTATTGCCCCTGACTTTAACAGTCACATTAAAAAAATCCAACACCCACATCCTCACACATATACAAATTTGTATTAGATGGATAGCAAAATTAAAGCTAAAAAAATTGAAAAAGGAAAATTCATTACATCAATAATAGAAAAATAATTATATATAAATACATATGTAATATGTACAGGATATTTTATTACTTTACCATATATTTAAGCTACAAACAGGAATCAATATAATTGGAGTTTTATCATATCATAATATGGAAGACTTATAATTTAAAAGATTTTAATTCACTTTATATTATTTTTTAAAAATAACACAATCCAATAAATGTATCAAATAAATTTTATTAGGGTACTGACATGATAATTCTAAAGTTCATCTCCATCTCCAAAAACAGCTCACTTGTCTACCACTGAAGAACCATTTTAATAAATTAAAAACAAAGAGGTAGATCTTTATTTCTGTCATGGTGAAATGTCCAAGATCTATTACATAAAAATATTCATCCAAAAGTATACAAACAAAATGTATATCAGCACACCTGGTATATTATCATTTGAAAAGAACATACTCATATATATGTACAGAAAATATTCAGAAGTATACAAAGTGTTAACAATGATTTATTTTTAGATATGGTCCTGGATAGGATAAAAGACAATAGAAAACAAGACAGAAATAATCATATATAATATATTAATTATATATATAAATTCACTTTATATTTATGTATAATACATATAATTAATATATAGTATATACAATGACTTGTAGTTAAATGTAAATCCTGGATAAAATGGTATTCAAAAATAATTTAGAAATATGAATAAAGACACATATTTATCCCACTGTATTAATTAAGCTATATGGTAAAAGCATTAGGAAAGTAAGTCTGAGCATATGTACTCATATATATTTGCATATATATGGAAGCATGTGATTAATAATCCATACACATAGCTCATAAACATGTATGCATGAAATGTCATATATCTATGAGAGTTAATGCTCTGCACATTAGAAATATAATACTTCATAGCTGTGAGTAAATGACAAATAAATTTGGGGGGTAGGTAAATTTTTTGAAAGGTAAAGTCAGCTGATTTTATGATTTGAATGTATAAAAGTAAAGCCATGAAGTTAGTGGAAGAAAATAAAGGTTTTTATTTAATGTTTCTGGTGATTACCTATGTATCATATATAATAAAGCAGAAACAGTAAAATAAACTATAGAATTACATGTCAATTTTCTAATTATAATCAAAAGCTCACATAAGAGAAATGACAACCTCTAAGAAAAACATGATGTTTATAAAAGCTAATAGATTAACAAACAAATTTAAACTAATATAAATCATAGAACTTATGTACTGGTACAGAAAATGAGTGTAAAATACAGGACGCAAAATATACAAGTCAAAAATTTATGAAATTATATATATAAAATTATCAAAGGGATTAATATAAAAAATGACAAATATAATTTGATCTAAATTTTAACAGATCATCACCCAACTTCCTTTAAATATTGAAGTGGAAAAGATGTATTGAAACATCAAAATGTTTTTAATCAGTGAATATATCTGGAAAGACAAAAGTATGAGGGAATCAAGTTAAGTTTATTATAAGAATGTTGAAACAACCATCAGAGCGAAACTGGAATCTATGTAAAACAGTAATATACAATATTGTCCATATTTAACTAAGTTAAATGTCATAAATGAGTGCTTATTGTTGTATTAATATGCTCAGTGTATTAAGTAAAAAGGGCAAAATATAAATGATGTGCCTCTATTATTTTTACTTGTATAACACAAATTATAACACAAATGATAAGTTATTTTTCTTGTTTTTTTTTTTTGTGTGTGCTAATATAGTCTGTCATCTTGAATGTAAACTTACATAATAAAAGGGCATATTAATGAAAAAAAATAAGAAAAATGTTGAAAATGAGTCTCTCCAAAATCTATAATTTTTAAAGTTTGAACAATGATATAACTTACTAATGTTTGAGATAAAAAATTTTTAAGAAGCTTTTCAAAGAGTTTACTTATTTTTAAAAGGCAGAAAATAAAGATCAGTAGAATTTGGTAATGCAATTTTTTTTAAAGAGTATATATGAACTTCCTATTCTATAAAAGACATAGAATGAGGCATTGGAGAGATAGTCAGATTAAAAAAAAGTCATATTATTTTCCCTTGGATAGTTTATATTCAAATAGATTTGGAAGTTATTAATTAAATCATTATATATAAATTATATAATATGTACATATATATAAATTATATATCTAAAGATAAAATGCTGATTTGAAAATATAAGAATTTTAGCAATGATTGTCCAAGGAAGTGATAAATGGGAATTAATTAAGAGAATATGGCATTCTAGAGCTGGTTTATATAGTGATGATGACAAAGGAAAGAGCATGACATATAATAGATAGAGAACATGAAACCAAGGTAGAGACTGTGGAGGTTTCCTTTGATGATGTGAGAAGAATATGCAAATTCAGGAATAGATTACTCAGGGTTTTAGAAGTCATGTTAAGGGCTAGTTTTCATTCCGAGAACATGAGTTGCACTCAATCAGTTTAAACAAAGAAGGAGGGTGACACGATCAGCTTTTGTTTTGAAAGAAGTACCTTGTGCGCATAGGAAATAAATCCAATGGAGCAAGAGTTGAGTTAAGGAGAGTAAGGAGGACAGATAGTGGCACAGGGTAAAACTGAAAAAATCATTTGGATTTGAAATATATGTAAGGCTGTAAAACATAAAATCAACAACTTCCTAACTGATTGCTTGTAGAGGATGAGGGTGAGAATGAAGTCAAGAATGATCCTGTAAGTCTGACATTCATTAATGGATTGTTTCATTCTTATAAGAACCATGGAAAGAAAAATAGGTTTGGAAAGAAAGATCATGGTTTGGTTTGGAAATTAATTTAAGGTATTTCTTATCTATTTGAATTCAAAATCAAATTCAAAATGGGTATACATGTGAAGAGTTCAGAAATGAGGTCCACTCAGAGAAATTATTTACTGTTTATAATAGTAATGCATATTGCATATATAAATGCAATCATCCAGAAAGACAAAGAGAGACTACAATGCTATAAAAGAGGTTCAACTATGGAATCATAAGGAAAATATAATACTTCGGTGTGGAACAGATTTGCAAGAGATATGGAAAAGCGACGTAATATTCCAGTGTATAGAATTCCAAGGAGGAGAACATTTAAAGAATGAACTCCAACTGTGGAATGTTATTGAGCTATCAAATAAAAAAAATCAAAAATATCACTGAATTTAGTGCTAGTGAAGTCAGTTGCAAACTTAGCAAGAGCTGTTTTGGTGGCTTGTTAGGTTCTGATGACAGATCACAGTGGGTTGAAGAATTGAGTGATTAATGATGGAGTAGAATTTTTAGGAAAGATTTGCTGTGAAAGGGAGAGATAAAGATAGAACAATAGTAGAAGAAGATACCAGGTTAGGAGAAAATTCTACATTATTAATTTTTCAAGAATAAGATTTTAACTTATTTTAAAGCCTCTATAAATGATCTAGATTAAGAGTCAGCAAGTTATAGCAAAGAAGGCAAATCCAGTCTGCTGCTTGTTTTAAGGTCTTATGTTTTAAGGTCTTGGAACACATATGTACCTGTCATTTATATATTTTTTACAGTTGTTTGCCTGCATCACAATGGCTGAGGTAAGCACTATGAGACACCATGTAGCCCACAGTCTAAATTATTTATCTCTGGTCCTTTACAGAAATATTTTCACTGAAATTTGAAATGGATTAAAAAATATTCTGACTATATAAGAAAATGAAAGTTAATCTAAGGCTAGTAATGCAAATTTACAGAGCTTGTCAGAGAATACTGGTAGAGGTATTCATTCAGACATAGATGATGTTATTCCTTGGGAAGTTGAATGCTGATATAATTCCTTATAATTTGAAGCTAATTCTCTTTATTCTATTTTTTAAAAAAATCAAGAAATTTGAAAAGCTTTAGTAATTATGAACAAGAATAAATTAACAATACTAAAATACAATCTAAAAGACTAAAGGATTTTTACAACTCTAAGAAAACTATTAAATGGGAAAGTACATTTAGTAATCTAGTGATTTTATTTGGGATGAGAAGAGTCTGGATTAAAGAAACCTGCCTCACTTAGAGTTTCCACTATACAATCTATAATGATTGAACAAATGCATGAACAGAAAAAAAGGTTTAAGTCATTATTAAATACTTAAGATGCTAAATTTTCTCCCAATGGTATTTTCAGAGGGAACTATAATTCAACCTTCTGATGCAAGAACAAAAAAAGGCAAATGCATGTGGTTCAAATTTACAAGGAAGGAGGAGGTGATGGATAAGAGGTAGATGGGTTATGGGCACCAATGGTTTGGTGGTGGGTGGAAAAAAAACAAGAAAAAATGTAGTATTTCCACAATATTATATCCAAAAAGGGGGGCTAAGATAGCTTTTGGGGGTGGTATCTTATATATTTCAAGGAAAAAGATGATTTGCAAATGCTTTTAGTAATTTTAGAGCTAAACAAAGATAACATAACTGACAAAGAGTATAATATTGAACACACTAATTGAAAGATTAAAATTTGCAAACAATATAAAAATAAACTCAAGAAGAGCTGATTTGGTAAGGAGTATTAAGATAGAAAAATCTATAATTTATTCCAGAAAATACAAATAATATTTAATATTAAATATACATAAAAAATAAAATTGATCATCTAAAAGACAGCATGAAAGGTATGCCTCAGAGAGACAAGACAAATGCGAAAAAATAATTTATTAAAACAATGTCCATCCTGATGTACTTTATAAAAGAAACTAGAGTGATGATAAAGTGATAATTTCTAAACTAAAACAAAGCACTTCATCCATTATTGTAAACATGGTACAGATCACAGTGCTAACACCTACAAATGTAGGTACCAAACACATTTATGTTGAATAAATAATTGAATGAATTAATAGAAAGAAAAATGGGATGAAAAAATAGGAGGTGGCCCCTGTGTCTTTAAAATTAGGGGGAAAAAAACCCCACAACTTTTGCTCCAAATTTACATAATTAAGTAATGCTATTTCTGGCAGACTTAGTACAATATGGAAAATAAGTAAATAAGAAATGTAACCATTAGAAAGTTAACACATTATGTGCTTTACAAGATTATTTTTGAATAAGAAATTTAAAAAATTAATCTTCAAAAATTAATGGGTTTAAAATACTGATCATTATATGTTCATCAGAAGAATTGTAGACTTATGCTGTAAATCATACATACCATTAAAAATCAGTTATCCCAATAAAAATACAAAATTTAAAAAATTGTATGTGACTATATAGCTACACATTGTCTTACATGTATCTTAGCATTTTAAAATAAAGCAAATCAACTCTACTGGTATAATAGAAATATAGTATAAATGGAGCTCTATGTCATTTTTATGCCATTCATCACAATTTTTTGAAAATTTTTATTTGATAACTGTAGAGATTTTAGTTATTTTCAAATTGATTCATATAATCCTAGTAAAAATACTGTGCGTGTGTGCATTATGAAAGAGGGGGGAAGACAGAGAGAAAGGGCCAAAATTTTATTTCAAGTAAAAATAGCAAGAATAAACAGTGGAAATTTTTAAAATATATGTAGAATTTAGTGGTAAAGATACTTTACATCATTTAAAATGTATTTACAACTATAATGTAAAAATATGATTTTGATACAAAAACAGATTGTGATATTTATAGAATACAGTATAATGTCACGTATATTTAAAATTTTTACTTTATTATTAGGTAAAACATATTTGAAAAATCACTTGTTTAAGTGAGAAAAAATAAGTTAAGTCTATGCTTCACATTCTATACTAAACAATATTCTAGCTAGATTAAAAATAATATATAAATCTATGAAGAAAATGATCAAAACAGTGAACGTTAACTTATACACATGATGGAAAGGATCTTCGTAAAATAAAAGCAAGGTATGAAAACTATTATTACTGTTAACTTCATGAACTATTTATGTATCATATTGCAAAACTAAAACTTCAGTAACAAAATATGCAAATTAGCATCCTACTTCACTAAAGGTAAAGATGTAACCCTATTTCTGAGACAGTAATTTGGATTCCAAATTAAGTTTAACATTTTCATTCTTTGGGTCATATATTTTCTCTTTTAAGAATATATCTGGGTGAAGAGATCATTGAAGAAATATAACAAGTGAAATGAAGCATAATAAATTCAACAAAATAGAGGGTTAAGTATATGGTACACCTTAAAGGATGTAATTGCAAAGTAAGTTTTAAAAAATGGTTCTATCATCACAAAATGTGAACTTGAAAGAAATGGTATATAAATATATATGTACAGTTTTCAAATTAAATTTATAAATGCCCACATACACATAATTGTGTATAACATACAAGCTAGCAAAAATGTTTACGTATTATCTCTGCATAGTGGAATTTTTGATAATTGTTTTAAATTAATGAACTCATGTTTTCAACATTTTCTACTAAAAAAACTTTTAATTATAACTAGAAAATAATGGAAAATAAGCACAATATGTCAGAGTAATCCGCAAAATTTACTTGCTCATACTTCAGAACATTTTTCTCTCCAGTTGTTAAAATCAATAGAAGCAGTCTAACATTAATAAAATATTTGCTTATGTAATTAAATACCATTTTTTAATAAATTTTCAGTAATAAATACAATGAGAAAGGCAATGGATAAATGGATACTATCATCTTTCTAGGCAAATGCTCACTTGCCAATCTTCATGTTTTGGTGGAAAATTGCACAACATTCTCAAGGAAGATGTTATACCAACATTTTGGTGGCAAAAAGTTGGGATACTGATTTTAAAATAACTTTTTATCTTCCTTCCCATTGAGAAAAAAATAAATGAATTGGCATAAAGTCAAAGGAACTATTATTTACAAAACGTTACACCTTTATATTTACATTCTCTTATACCTAGACCGTATGCCAAGAAGATGAAATTGATGACAACCTGACAACTAGGCAGGAGAAAGAGATTAAGACAAGTAAGGTCATGGTAAAGGGCTCTGTAGTCTCTCTCTACTACTGGTCAAAATTATAGTGGATACTTCTACAACTGACAACCCTGAACGGAATGGGTAACATGAGACCCCAGGTATATGGGTCTAGTGTCAGCACTTATTTGTCAAAGACAAGAGAGACATAGTTACATAAGGGACAGCAGAATCAAAGCAATAATGAAAACAAATGGACTCAAGAGACCTATGATGGTTTTCTATTCATCTTGGTGTCCCTAGAAAGAAAGTTGAATTCTTACTGATCTATATCAGTAGAAGAGCTAGAGCTGGTGAACAGAAGTCTAACAAATCACCAAATAGAGAATATGTTCCCAGTCAATTCCCAGAGTTGAGCCAGTTTAAAAATCCAAAATCCTTTGAATGAAAAGCAGGTCAGATTTCCTGGAGGAAAAACTTTCCAACAGTAAATGTAAACTTCTAATTTTTCTTCTAGTTATTTACCAATGTGATTGTGCACTGGGAAAAGTGAAGAAATCAGACTTTGGGGGATTATTAGACATTGACTTGAAGTGACACTAATTCCTGGAGATCCAAAACATCACTATGGTCCCAAGGTCAGAGTAGGGACATACAGAGATAGGTGATCAATGGAGTTTAGCTCAGGTCCATCTCACAGTGCTCCAATAACCCTTTCAGTGGTTAGTTCCCTAGTTCCTGAATATATAATCATAACAGACATACCCAACAATCAGCAGAATCCTCAATTTGGATTAATTTTGCCTTTCAATCACAAAGAATACTGTCTTCTCTAGAGCACTTTTTTTTTTCTTTTGTAGGTAAGGTTTTTTCTTCTGCATGTAAGGTACTTGTTTTTGTTAAAAACCTGTACCAGTGGTGCCTTCCATTTCAAAGCACTCAATAGTATCACAGGAAGTATTCCATGTATTTCACCTTAAAATATATTACAGGTATGGGACAAAAGCAGGAATTATATATATATTTTATACAAAATAATAGCTTATATTATATGCAGCCAGAATATCTATTTGTTTTTACATATCAAAGCACCTGTAAGTATACATATATATAAATACATACAATAGAAATATATTAGGTCTTCATGAAATCACAAACTAACATCTTATTCAGAAGGAATACTCTACATATATTCTGAAAGATCCCATTTGTCATTTAGAGGAATTAAAACTGCTTCAATGTGTTAAGATAATGAACTGTAGGGCAACACTTGATCAACTGAAAATTTAAAAGTTGTTTTCACAATTCATTTTTTCTTTAAGAGTTAATACAAACAAAAGAATTGTAAATGCTGCTTTCTTTAAAATGTAAATATAATGTTTAGTCAAGGAAATATTTTATAAATCCTACGCTATTTAAATATTACTGTGTCTGCAACCAAAACTAAATTACAGCTCAGACAAGGGACGGAAAGGTCAGGTTTATTATTCACTTTAGTAAAATTATAACCACAACACTTGTTTCTACATCAGGGAGTATTATAACCATCACTATAACTAATAATAACAATGAAAATAATACAGCCACATTGAATGTTGCATTTTTTAGTAGACAGTAGGGCTTATGGCTAATCAACATTTGTATTTACACTGAAGCTTTTATGAAGGAGTTGAGATTACTTTTAGAAAGTAGCTCATTAATCATTTCAACAAGTTTGTTGGAAACCTATTATCCTAGTTCAATAGATGGAAAAATTATATCACAGAAAGGTCAGATATATATATATATATATATATATATATATATATATTTACTTGTCCAATATTACAGAAGTAAAGTGAATCCATTTCAAGTTTCTGAGACCTCTTTTTCACCCCTCGATCTAAGCACTGGACCAATGCAATTTTGGTGCAAGTTGTGGTTTGACCATCAACCTAAAGTACTTCCAGGCTGACCTCTTGCTATTACTTTTATAGATCTATAAACACACAAGACAATAACAATTTCTCATCTACAGAAACCATACGAAAAAGGACTCAGACATAATTAATTTCTATTTCTATTTTTACTTGTCAATATCTTATTAGAAACATCCCACAATAATTGGTGTGGATTTAAAGCTGTGAATATCAAATACTTATTATAATAGGGAAATGCATCAAATTTATGCTGAAATAAACAAGCAGTGTTTTTAGGGCTTAATTTGAACATAAATATTTTTAATAGAAGTCATGTAAAAGAACAAGAAGTGAATTTTTAATAATTTCCAGCACTACAAATACTTAGATCTCTTGAAGAAATTTAAAGAACCAATATCCCAGTATACATGACTTGAGAGAGTTGAGACAAATTGAAAAAGCACTGAATTTAGATCCAAGAGACTGTTTCTGGTTTGTTTTATAAAAATCAATTTAATTAAATTTATCTAATAACATTTAATTTTTAAAGAAATCAAAACAATTGTCTTCAAAATGAAAATATACAGTAATATGAATTAAGTAGCACTCATTTTTGCAAATAAAACATTTTCAGGCATTTTCCCTCTTTGGTTATTATCATTTGCTATTCCAAAACTAGTTGAATATTTTTGTTGTCTATAGTTTTGTTCTACCTTTAAAATGACTCCAAAATGTAATAAACTCATAACTCTGTGAAGTCCTTTTTGGAAGTTACAATTTGCTTACTGAAATCTAAAGAAAGTGATAAATTTTCCATATTGACCTTAGCTTGTCTGTATCAAATATTCAAATACAGTGTTAAATCAATGTACATTTTAGTTTTTACGATCAGTAAGCTCTGAAGAATACAACTGTTGAAATATTAAATTAAAATGTAAATTATAAATGTGCTTAGGAAATTTTCTTTTGATGTTGATGCTACTCTGTATCTTAAAATTTCCTTTTAAAACCAAAGTGATAAAAATGTTTACTCCCTCTGAATTTTTTCTACTGAAAAATGTACATTAAAAAAAAGTTACCTACTTGTTAGGTTTAATGAATACACATTCATCTCTAATTCTAATGTCTAAGAATTCAGTAAATACACAAAGGGTTGGAAATAAGAGAACAGAATACACAGTGGAATGGGTACCCAAAAGTTAAAAAGAAAATCATGACAAATTGAGGCAATGACCGAGGAAACACAAAATTATTTTGCTGTCTTAATTTTTAAAAAAATATCTCCCCTCAAAATTCATCTTTGAGGGTATTCATATGAACTAGACAGGTTCATATTAGGGTTTATTAAAAAGAATAATATATATATTACTTTATTATATATTGATACATTTGAATATTCTAGAATTATTTACGTGGGTTATATGTGTCTAAATGCATTTATACTTCAAAGTTATTTTGATATTTGTTTAAAAATCATTTGTATAACATTAAAATATAAATATGTCCCTTTCCATTTACAAGCAATAATGCTTAATATTATATTGAATTGTGAACTTGTTTATTATTTAATAGGCAGGAATTAGCTGCTGGTCAATATTTCCTATTTGGTTACCAATTTATAACTTTTAGACAAGATTTTTTCTGAATTTTTTTATATTCTTATCTCTAACCTTTTATTAATATATATTAGTTTTGCTGTCATTTTATTCACAAACCATATGCTTACAAGTATAGAGTATATAAGATTTGACTTAGAGTCAAACATCTTACTTTTAAAGGACTAATTTCCTCATAGCTACATTTGCTTAGATCTTAATTTCCCTTGACACTGAAAGCATTATTTTTTAAACTCTTTAGCAGGAGTATAAATCATAGCCTTTATACATATTGAGCAGTTTCAAGCATATTAAAGCAGTTTATTAAAAAGCCAGTGATTTTGATACCGTAGGAAATATGTGCTTTTTCTCAACCTTTCTTAATTTACAGTTAAAATTTTAATGGTTTATGGAATGCATGAGAAAAACACCTTCATAATTTCTTTCCTATTAAGAACACTGAGATTTTACCAAACTGACCCAATGAACGATAGTTCTGCTAGCATAAAAAGAAATTTTTATTTTTAAAACAACCTCAACATCTTTTCACTGATCAAAAGACGTTAGTTTTTCAAATCTCCCAGAATCTGGTGATATACTGGTTGCCACTCAGTTTGATTTAGTGAATCATGAAATTCTACAGATAGGAGAATTATGATGAGTCACCAAGTCCCCAAAACTAATATTACCAACCAACTACCAAAGCATAAAACTATCTATAAATGCCATTCTCAAAGAGTAGGTTGAAGATTTTATGGAATATAGAAAAATCTCATTAGAGAAAAATTCTGAAATCATGTGACAACTACTGGGCATGTCAAAAACTGTACATTTGTAAAAATATAGACTTCTCAAAATCCTGGATGACAACTCATTGTTAAAACTTTACCCATGAAAAACTAGTAACAACTAGTTCTAAAAATAGCAATTAAACTGTGTATCACTTGTTTAAAATCTTTCCTAAATTAGCCTTCACCACTACCAGTTGCAGATTTATGAAAACTACATTCCACGATAGATTTTTGATATAGTATAGGCTGTATCTTTTAAAATCACATTTTCACTATTTTCAAAATAACTATTTACTGGCAAAATTTAAGATCTATAAATTTCTGTGTGTGCATGATTGCATGTGTGCAATGTAATCTAGACTTTTTGTCCTCAACTATAAGGAATTTGTGTGGCTGCTCAGCCAGGCGTGCCAATTTTATTAAGTCAAGAAGCTTGCTCTTCTCACTGACAGTTAAGCTGAGGTTTTCCTCCATATCCCATGTTGCTCTTCTAGTCTTGGGAATAACCATAAAAATTACAAAATTACTCTGAGGGATGCTTTGAGTTGGGATATATTGTGGTGCTGAGGCATTTAATGAAGGAGCACAGAGAAATGACTAGCCCAAAGCCATAACGAAATTAACAAGGTGTAGTTTAAATGTTTTTAAGGAATATTAGACTACATAGATATACAATACTTTTAATTTCAGAGATTAATAAACATCATCTTAAAAAGTATGTTCTTGACTAACAAATTCTAGGAATTAGAATCCATGATACTTTCACTATATGTCAAATAGTCAAACATGGACAGACATTATCATGGATATATGTTAATTTTCTCTCTGTGAATATGAACACATACACATACATACAGACACACTATACACTTGCAAATATACTTTATGTGCATATACAAATTATAGTTTGAATTATAACATTTTAATGACACATCAGTAGTAAGCCTCCAAAATACAGTTTATTTTCTATAACTTTATATTGTTAAAGTGTAAATTAACCTCACAGATTCTGGGCCTCCTATACCTGAATTCTCTTTGAACACAGAAGTATAGTCCAAAATGTCAATTTCTAAAGTATAGAAAGAATTTAATAATCTCCCTTAAGTCAACATTTTGGACATGAATTAGTACATTTAATAAATATGTAAATATAAACTGTTAGAAATGGTCTATGCTACCCACTGCACAGCAGTGAAAGAAATAATATCCCAAACTGACAACCAATATATTTTCTAAGAATATTAGCCAAAATATCAAATATTTGGAAAATATATACCTATAATGTCACCTATACTCTCATTTTCCTAGTGGCAGCACTTCTAGCATGAAGGGATCATTACACTTTATATTCCAATTACCTACATTTTAAAACACTTTGGATGTAGAATCTCTTTAGAGACCACTTGGATTCATTTTAAGGTTTTGCCAATTTCTTTTTAATTCAAAAGACAAATGAGAAATGTTTTCTCATCCTAGATTAGCAATAACTAATCTTATCACAGTCTCTACTGCTTGATGCAAAATTCTGTTTTCTATAATATTTAAGTAAAATTGGTGTATACAAAATGAATTAACTTCATAATTCCTATACTTAATAAGATAAAACTATGCAAAGTTTAATAAGCTATTTTCAAAAGTAAATCTTTGTAATTTTCTATTTTAATGACATCTATTAAGTTTTGGGCAAACCACACCTTTTGGCTTTAAGTTCTCTTTTCTGAACATATTGAGGACAAATTAAATGATTCAGTTCAACCAAGTACATGGATCCACTCAAAGTATGATGACTGAGACACATGTTTCTATTAGACTTGTGCCATATATCATATCATTCAACACTATTCTATTCCTCTTTTTCAGATATGAGATTTTTAACTGATAAATTGTTGAAATTATATTCAATTTCATAGACTGTGCACATGGAACTTCCAAAATTAAAACTTGTAAAAAATAGAACCAAAGTTTTTTACTTTGAAAACAGCATGCCATATTTGTGCGGTCGGTGGCTCAGACACCATTCTAATCAGGAATCTTTATGTTTTTATCTTCTTAAATGACATAGACAAAGATGAATATTTTAACTGGAGTTTCCATTTAATGCAATATTTTTTCAAGGCACTATCTTAGAAAATTAGCATTTGGTGCTAAGTTTTCTAGTTAAATATTTATGGCTTTATTGGGTAGAGTTTTACATCTTGAAAAAAATCAATCTACCTTAGAGAATTGTGTTATAAATATATTAATGATTCTCTATTTTTCTAAGTTTTGATATGAGGTTTATGAAAATAACACTAGACTAAAACCCAACACACCTCTGTTGTCATAAACTTGAGCAAATCTTCTCAATTTCATTTTGTAGAGAAACATTCTCTAAGAGAATATTCCCTAAGAGGAGAAATTTTACTCTAGGGTGACAAAGAAGTAAGGGGAAATTATGGCTTTCATAACAATTTCTATGAATATGAATTTTCTCACTTATTTTACCCACCTATAACTTTTTACCTGGAATATCCTATTAAAACAGGGATGGGGTGACTGCAATGTTCATGTCTATATGCTTGTATTTCAAAACAAATTAATATTCATTTACCTGTGGCTTTACAGGATCTCAAGCATGCAAGGGAGTAAATGGTCTTAAATGTAGAATCTATCATTTTCAACTTTTTAGGGCATGGAGAGTTTGATCTACTCCAGTAAGGCTGACATGTCAACTCAACAACTTCACTGTAATATTCAAACCCTCATGTTTAGTGCCATAACACCACATCATACCCAATGACATTGCTCTAATTTCACAACCATAAACTCCACTCTCCATAGCATATATAGTACCAAAACATTCATGTTTCTAGGAAATAAAATGTTTCTACTACTTCTTTTCTTTCTATCATGGCAAGGTTTAAGGTCTTTGAAAGAGTGATCTCTGGAACTTAAGATCTCTAGAAAGGTTTCAGAACCACATCTCAAACTCTAGTTATTTAAGAATCTTTCGTCTTCCTTTGTGGTTCTCATAGATAAAAAACATCATCCTACTACTAAAGCAAAAAAATAAATAAATAAATAAAATAAATGAATGACCTGAATTTAACTTTTTTTTTAATATAACTAGCTTTTAAGAGGGTCAAAAAACATAAGAAGAATCTAGACTAAAACAGAACTAGTTTACTAATATATATGTACATTATGTTACATGAAGTTTTACTTCATGCATATTGTGTTATTGTTGGCCTGCAATAAAAACATCAAGCCTTGTTAGACTTATAGAAAATCTTTTATTCTCTTTAATTTTTGAAGGCATTTACTTATACAGGTTTCTTTTAGGAACTTATTATTTGGGACTACTCTTATTTTCAATCATACACAAAATGGAAAGAAATGACTTGGTGAAGAATAGCTCAATATTCCAAATTATACTGCGTTGGATATTATTTCAAATTCAGTGATTTGTGTGAAACATTTTCATTAGCATCTGCATTTAGGATTATGGAAAGATTTGGACATATATTATCTAAGAGCAAATTATATTTTCCAACGGTTATAGCTAATATTAAAAAGGGAAAAGTCATTAAATATGCATTAAAACTTTCTTTTGAAAGTAATCATCTAAAATCAGCTACTGTGATAACATAGTGCCAGAACTTAATCTCTCTTCATCAGTTTATTCCAGCAAAAAGGCCTTGGAAGTCACAGTCTTTGCAATGTTTCTATAAATGTTACCAAGAATAATTTGCATCCAGTAATACTTGTTGACAAATTGGAACTCTATTCATAAACATTTTCCTATAAGTACTATTTAAATCAAATAATTAAAACTGGATCCAAACTTATTCTCATGAAAATTAAAATATAACATAAGTTACCTTTATTTGAGGTTAATGTTACAAAAAGGGAAAATACCCATACTCAAACTTCTCATTTATAATTAGTTGCATCACTTAATTTTGGGTAAATTTAAAAATAATACATATTTCTTTTGAGGATGACAGCAACAATGACAAACAGTCCCTATTATGCCTGCCATTATGGTATTGCTAGATCATCCACAGCATCACCTGATTGCAGTTACCAGGGACAATGTCAAAACATGAAATTTTAGTTTCATTCTGATTACATACAAATAGCCAGCATTTAAGAAAAACCTTGAAAAGTGATCTATATCTGGTAATTAAAAAAAGAAAGAAAGAAAAATGGAGAAAGGAGATAAGGGATGGAGGGAGGAAGGAAGGAAGGAAGGAAG
>JAGFMF010011582.1:118235-152012 GCA_019455555.1 Galemys pyrenaicus | reverse complement strand
GAGGGAGGGAGGGAGAGAAGGGGAAGGGAGGGAGGGAAGGGAGGGGGAAGAAGGAAGGGAAGAAGGAAGGAGGGAGGGAGGGAGGGAAGGAAGGAGGGAGGAAGGGAAGAGGGAGGAAGGAAGGGAAGAAGGGCATAGGAAAGAGGGAAGGGAGGGAAGGAAAAGAGAAGGGGCAGGAGAAGGAATCTTTAAAAGCCTAATACAATTACACAGTAAGTCTCTGACATTCTCTATGCTGGTATAATAACTAAATGGCAAGTAACACAGAAACAGTTATCCCTGTGAGATTCCTGTTGCATGCTTTAATTAAAACTAAAAATTTACAACAAAATCAACCCTTGGGTAAATTGCTCTTTGGTTTAACTCTTCATTACCTCCTGGAATTTTGGTAAAATCACTTAGTTTTTTAAATTAAGCTGCCCCCACCCCTTACTCCATTACAAAAGTCAAACACCAAGTACCAGACATAAATTTCAGAATGAAAAGTTTTATGTGTGTTTGTAAGTCCAACCCCTGTATACAAACTGTTAAAAACCAGATGTTTTAACATAGTGCTTTATTCCAACTTAATCTCATCCTTGAACGAACTTCCTTCAAGTTTCAACCATTAAAAAAAAAGCAGTCAATATCCTGGTGGTTGTAATTTAATTAAGTAACCTTTCACACTGAGCAAAACCCAAAAGCAAAAGGGTCATTAATCTTTCTAGTGATTAGAGACACCTCTAGAGCGTCAAACATTTACCTCTCCTTCCCCGCAGTAGAAATGCTTTTAGGAGGATCATGGTTCATACCTCGCATTCCCTGGAGCCAGAGATGGTATATGTGCAGGGCCCAGATCCATTAACGGATATATCCATGGTCTCAGAGTTTGTAGGCTTGTAGTCCACATAATACTCCTGTAAAGGGGAATTCATTTGTCTTTCAGACTCTCTGGCCTTTTTTCGCCGCCTCTTCATAAGAGAGTGTTGCTGAAGTTGTTTCATGCTGGCTGGATAGCGTTTCCAAGACACATAGATTACCAAGAGGATCATGGCCACCGAGAGAAAGAGAGCCACACTCCCTGCAATGATTTTATGAAATGAAACATGCTCATATTCTTGCTCTGTGCCAGGAATCTGAAACCCTGGGGAAGGGCTTGATGTTTCAAGGGTAGGCTTGGTGGGGTCAGGTTTGGCAATAGTAGGCTTAGGGATAATCAGAGGCTTCTGGGGAGTTTGGGGTACTGGGTGTGATCTTTCCGTGTTGACCACCTGGACTTCAGAGCAGATATTATATGTTTCCACTGCATCACTAACCTTTTCACCCTGGATATGCTTAGGTCCTGCACATATCATGGTGCTTTCCTTATTTCCTTTGAAATTCTTAAGCCAATAAAATAGAGGACAAATGCTCCGACTGCATTCCCACATATTTCCAGACAGGGTGATGGATATTAATGATATCCACGCATTGACGGTTTCTTGTGAGATATTGGTAAGCTTGTTGGAATCCAAATTCAATTTTTGTAAATTGGGCAGACATTTAAATGTGCCCGGCTCAATTCCTTGGATGTCATTCCCTGATAAATCCAAGTTGTGCAAGGAACTCCAAGTCCATGTCAAACCTTGACTAATGGAGCGAATCCGGTTCCATTGTAAGTAAATTGAGCGGAGGTTGAAGAGACGTGGAAAATGAGCGAAGTTGATCTTGGAAAACTGATTGTGCTCCAAGTGGAGCTCCTTTAACTTCAGGAGGCCAGCAAATGCATTTCGGGACAAGCTTCGAAGACGATTATAACCCAAATCCAGAAAGTCAAGATTTCGACAGTCTTGAAACACTCTTATTGGCACAGTCTTTAGTGAGTTAGATCTCAAGTGCAAGATGATGAGCTTCCGAAGGCCTTTAAATTGTTCTGATTGCAATGTCTGGAGTTTATTGTAGGAGAGGTCCAGATTGCGGAGATTGGGAACTGGGTGAAATGTTTTATTGTGCAGATAGGTAATTTTGTTGGAGCTTAGAATTAATTCTTTCAGTCTACGGATTCCTTGAAATGCATCTTCATCCACTGAGCTAATGTAATTATGGTCAAGATAAAGCCATATAAGCTGGTTAAGGCCGGCAAACTGATTGGATTTGAGTTTCTGAATGCTGTTGAACCTTAATGATAAGCCTTGTGACCCTCCAGAAATATTCTCGGGAATATCTGCGAAAGCATGAGACTCACAGTACACAATTTTGCCATCACATCTGCAGTTCTTTGGGCAAGCTCTCTGAGCTCCCGTAAGCATAACAAGCAGCAATGTAGGAAGTAGCACCAGCACCACACGCATGCCTCTCAGCTGCGTAATTAAATGGAAACCTACAATATTAAAAAAAGATAAATGCACATTGTAAAGCTATTAATACAAATCACCACCAGCTTACCAGTATCAGGGGCACTTCATCTAGTGAAGCAACGGGCCAGTTGATTTAAGACAATGTATTTAACATTTACTTATTTTCCCCAGTGTTGCACATTTGCGGTTTGGGTTCATTCTTTCATCCTTGCTTTTCAAATTTCCACAGTGCATGAGAACTAAGAAAAGCCTCCTGAGTTTCAGGAGTTCATATATATAGCATAGCAATGCTGGAACTCACAGAGTCTGTCTTATCACTTACTACCAACATTTTAATAACAATAATATTTGGCTAGTGACTGTGTTGAACTCCAGGACCCACGAAAGAGTACTAAGTCTTATGGCAATGGTAAAAATGTGACTTAGTAAACCCTGTACTTGTATGCCTCTCTGAGTTGAGCAAGGCTGTGATCTGGCAAAGGAGCTTCAGTAAGCTCTCAAGGTAACCCAAGTTTGCACTGCCAGAAACTGTATTATTATTGCATAGTGTAAAAACAATAGATGAGCTCTGAAAAAAATTGCACTGGGCTAGTCTGGGCAGCCAGTGAAGCATGGTATGAAGACTAGTAAGAGTGAGAAGTACTTTCAGTGTGGTAGCAGGCATACATTCTCTCAAAATTCAGGAAGAACTGCCTCTTATAGTTCATTTCCCTACCCAGGGATACACAAGCTAGAAGCCCTAACTACTCCTATCACAGATCATTCCAAAGTTAAGATTCTCAAATTCTTGTTAAATATTAACATAAAATGCAAAGATATTGTATGTACTCTTAGCTTTGCTATTATATTAACATAGCCACTTTTGTGAATTTGGGTAAGAAACCAGGAGAGAAACAGCAGAGTACTATTCCCCACCCCCTCCTCCAGACCTGCTCAAATTTCTCACACTTATTTTTTTCCCCTACCCTACCTCTATTAACTTCAGAAAACCTGCAAAGTTGCAACCTCTTGTCACTTATGCTGCATTTCCTAGTCATCGCATGTTAAGGGACTTCTTTCCTCTGTCAACGGAATTATTATTTCTTAGCTGGGGGGGGGGGGGGGATAGACTACCATNTTCTTGTGGGGGGGGGGGGGGGGGATAGACTACCATGTGCTGCAGTTTCTTTTTCTCTTAAATATTCATATTTTTAACCAAAACAAACTCAGCCAAAATCCTAATCAAAAAAATTCTTCTTTTATTTAGCAAGTTTTTTTTTTCTTTTTTAATTTGAAACCTAATCTTGTTTTCTGTCCTCTTGCCAGTTACAGACTCATTGAAATACATTCCAGCTCTCCCAGACAGGAGAAAGGTGGAGGGGGGGGGGGGCAGTGGGGAGCCAGTCACACTTGAAAAAATAAGACTGGCAAATGACTGCTGGAAATTTGGAAGCTGTATTCAGGATATAGCTTTAAAGATAAAACAAGCCCTTGTGCGACCTCTGATAAAGTAACAACCCCACCCCTATACACATGCAGTAAAATGTTAACAATCGTCCTGACAGCAACCAGAAATACAAGCACGGTTAATATTATCAAGAAATAGAAGCAAACACAATTTTTATTTCATGTTCAATTCCCAAGCTGTGGATACGCATACAGTAGAGACAGTCTTAAAGGTATTTTTCCAGAGTCTGTAAGTCTGCGTTATGCATTTGCGAATTAAAAGAAAAAATAAACTGCAGAAAGGAAAATGATCTAAAAATATAATAACAACTATACTGAGTCAACTGGCAAACTCGGAGGCTGCTGCTTTTTGCCTGTTTCCCCGTCTTTTATCAGCGCTAGCCACGGATGAGGATAGGAAGCCAAGAGGATCAGCTTTGCTAAGAAGGAACAACAAAAGTTCACTTACCCATCCTTTGTCATCCAAAAACGTTTCCCCGCTCTCTCAGCTTTCTTCTTATTTGGTCTCTCTTGCTGAAACCACCACCACCTTCATGACACAGTGCGGCTGTCATTCACACCATTCTGATCCCGCATGTGAGCTAGGAGCCCCGCACAAACTTCCCCGGAGAGGACAGGCAAAAAATATATATATATACACATATATGAAAAAAAATCAGCATGGGGTGGGATGGGGGGCAGGGAGGAGGAAACCGTTGGGGGGTGGGGGAGGGCCTCTAGGCTCTGAGGACCATTGTGTAATTCACCAGAGACCCATCAGCAGTAATTGTCAATCTGTGCAAAAGAGCTACAGCCCATCTCGAAGGTAACCAACTTCTCTGTAAAAAAGAGAGGAAAAAAAAAGAAAATCTTCGGAATACCTGGCATTCCTTATTGTGCTGGCTTTTGCCATTCCCAGATAAAGCAATTCATCCTCTGGATTTTCAGTTCTTGAAGCAAGTAGGCCTCCTGTGCTGTATGAGACCCCAGTTTAAAAGCTATGCAGGCTAGGTTTATCCATTTAGCTGGTCAGGTTTAAAGTGTTTTGTAGCTGTGCTGAGAGGCAGCCCTTGTCTAATTCAGAAGGCTTTCCAGAGACTGATGATGCTCAGAGCTTGTTGGTGCTAATGCTTGAGTTTGTGATACACTGAGTGCCCTCCGCTGGAGAAAACAGATTGCACATTAAAGACGGGAACAAGTGAGCCTGTCAGTGGTGTGCAGCCTTCCCTCTCTCAGAAAGGGAAATTAAAGGCACAGGATCGCTTTTTTCCCCCTCTCCAATAATATAAATAATGAAAGGTTTATGACAAGTAAAATACTTTTTCTCTAGATATTATACAATTAGTAGTTTTTAAAAGTTGCCTTGCCCTGAATTTTTTCTCTCCTATATCATAGGGGATTTATTAACCTTTTTCAGCACAGACTAATTTGAATATTATTTTTACTGCTGTTGGTTTTATTTATATCTTTTAAGGAAAGCACATTAGAAAAGGAATCTTACTTAAATGTAAAATCACTTTTCAAGATAGCTCTATTTTAAAATTTGAGGCCTAATTATTAAAATTCCAGCCTTTGATATAAAAATACATCCCACAATTTTGTGCATTTTATTGGACATTCTAGGCTTTTGCATTCTAATAGTGGATCTTTAGTCTTAAAGCAGCTACAGCAAGTATGAAGGTAACTGTCAGATAAGAGTAGACTTCTAGTGTGACATCTTTAGTACAATCACTTTCTTTTAAATTCAACTACTTTATAAAGTGTCTTACACAACTTACTATAATGTGCAATTGCAGAAAAATAAAAATAGGTGAGTTCTTTGCCATCACTGTATTTCCCTAAAGTTTGCAAGATATTCCTCAGAATTATAAGGGATAAAATATCTGAGATAGATATTTTTAAAAGCCTACATACTTTCCTTGAATTTGTACTGAATTTTAAAAGAAATAACACATTTTTGCCATTTTGTTTCTCATTTTTACTTACTTTATAAGTATTTGGGGGATAACAAGTTTTGGAGCAATTCAAAAGAATGAACCAATGTACTACAGAGAAAGAATGCTAGATAAGATTTCTAACCTAATTTAGCAGGTATGAGAAGTTTAAATGAATTTTATATAAGCATCTAAAATTGCTGTGGATCATTGGAACTATTCCTTGGTTTTAGATTATCTGCCAAAGTATTAATAAGGGGGATTTATCATGTGAATAACATACAATTTGACTTGGGTTTACAAGTAGTCAGTCATAGACAATTGTCTAATTACTAGGATTTTTCAAGAAACAGAAAGGGATAATATGTCACCCAAATATATCATTTTCCCATTAGCTGATACCTCAATATCTATTTTAGAAATGTATGTCTTTGACTTAAGGCTTAAAACCTATTAAAATGCAAATGCACACTAAAAGAGGCAATAGTATTTGGTTAATGAAAGGGATATACCTTTCTAAGGAAATCAATAAATATAAACGATACATATATAATTCACTCATAATAGTGTCATTTATATAGGAACAAAAACTCCACACAAATATTCAATGATAGAATAGTTAAAGACAAATAATGAATTCACGAAATAGAGCACATTCTGCCAGTAAAATTAAAATGCTGACAGGGCATGATGAGCAAAATATATAAAGAAATGAAATCAACAGTTTGGAAAAGAGGGTAGGGGCAAATAGCACAAGTACAACAAGATGATGAAAGAATTTATTTCTTATACATTTTTATTTACATTTAACTCCCATTTATGTTTATTTAGAGTAAAAGAAAATATACACACTCAGTTTTCCTAGGAAATAGATTCTGGATGTACCTCATTTCATCATTTTTGATTTGTCTATCTAAATTTTCTGATTTTTTAAATATGATGATATGGTACTTGAGATATAAGTATATATGCATATATGTATTTTTATCCATATACAAACTTACTATGTTTGTGTGTGTGTGTGGTATGTTTGTATACAAAATTTCCTTTGCTTGAATTTAAGATATAAGAATAGCTCTTGATAATGGACTAGAAATACCCTATTTTAGTAACCGGTTAAAATAAAGGTTTTGATTGAAGTGCTGGAATCTCATAGATACACATTACAAACTAGGTACCAGACCATATGCAAAATTTATAAACAATATTGTCAAAATTCAACTCTATCTTGAATCCACCATGAAAACCTGGAATTCAAGAGTTTAAGAGAAGCAAAGGATGTTGTGTAAAGTATTTCCTTGTAAAGTGCTTAAGTGATATTATTTTCATACTATACACACACACACACACACACACAATTACACCAACAGGAAAGGAAGAAGTATGTCAGCTCTTTACCTTAATTATAGTGAAAGGGACTTCTACAGGTACTTCAAGAGTTTGATGTGTCTTTCCAGTATGAGTCTACCATCATGGGATAGTATCTGATTCATGACTCAGAAATCCAGAAGAGATGGAACTAGGAAAGAAAAGTTAAAGCTGTGTTGGGATACACTTTGACTTTCAGAATATGCCTAGATAAAAGTGCATGCAAGTGTTTTCCATGGAAAGAGAAATGCTACATGGGTGAGTAAATCCAATTGGAGATACTTTAAATCCCATGAGAACCCAAACAGTATCTATGTATGTGCACTATCACTATCCAAACAGGCAAAAAAATAAGCAAATAGAAATCAACCAAATGTAGAAGGCACTAGACAGAGGAAGAAAAAATGTGATATACTTGTCATGAGAAATTGATCCACTATTCCTACTTAGGATATTGAATATTTATTGATGTGTCCATGAAAAAGGCAAGTACCTTTGCAATCTGCTAGACTTGAAGACTTTAAACAGTTTTTACAATAGATAAGTAGACCGAGAAGTTTCCAGGGAAAGTCAGAAACTACAGTGAGTTAGTACAAGGAGAGGTAAGGTAGAATGAGAAAGGCCAACTCTGCTTTTCTCTTTTTCCTATTAGTAAGACGCTCATTAACAACTGATCCTACAATGAAACTCATGACAATGACAAACAAGCAAGATTCCTATATACATTACTTTATCTTTGTCTTATCAGTGTACACAGATATATCAGACAACATTCACAATGGAAAAATATTTGGAAAGTCAGTTGTCAAATTCAACTAAATATTGAGGAAGGAGGTAAGTAAAACATGTATGTGAGCAGCATGAGGTTCATTTCCCATTCTGCCCCTTCCATTCCTGCCTGTTACTTATTCATTCCTGCAAGATCCAGACCATTTAAACATTGAGATGGAAAAATAATTTTCCCTCAATTCTTCTAGGTTCTTGGCTGAGACCACTCTATAACAAAAAGGCCAATTAACAGGAGGAAAATAGAAGGTTAATAACATGAATGCATGTCTCCTGTATTCATGGCACATACCCAGCAAAGCTAACCAGGAAAAACTGCCTAAGTAATCACCTTAAATGCCATCTTCAGTTAAAGACAAAAGAAGATATAAGGGCCTTGGGGAATAAGTTTTGAGAAGTTATCAGGCAAGGCACAATAAATGAGGGTATGATTGATATTCAGATTTAAGTCATTATCTTCTCCACCGTTAAGAGTTTCTAAAAATCTGAACATCCGTTTCTTTCTGGTAGAGAGCTAGGCACACTTACAAATAGAGATTTCCCTTAAAAATGCAAATGTATCTTATAAAAGAATAACTTCCGCAGTTTTCAGAACATTTCCTATGATGCTGTTTCTTAAAAATAACCAGTTTGAAATAATCCTTAAGATAAAAAGGCATATGTCTGTTTACCTTCAAAACATAATTTTAATTTTTTAAGTGCTGTTTTAGGTAGTAACGTGACAATTTTTCGGTACACCAATATTTTGTGCCTAGAATAATACTGCTATGTTTAAGATACCTAATAAAATGGTAAAAATGAATGGATGAATTAGTCAGTCAAATTAATGAATCAACTGGGTCACAATAACTATAAATCAAGTAATCATTCAATTACTATTATCACACTCAATGTTATCTTAAAATCAATACCTTTTTTTCTTTTCTAAAAGAGTATTTGTTTTCTCAAATTAAAAATTAAAGGCTTTGTCAGTTAAGAAATTTAAAGGTACAGGTGGAAGAAATTCAACTGAAATTGAATAAAATAAAGTAGAAGATTAATTTGGTTCATGCAAATGAAACTTCCAGACTCAGCTATGACTTGCTCTACATTATAAATGTATCATTGGCATTCAGTTTCTTTTAATGCATTTCTCAGGTCCAACTTTCAATGTTTTATTCCTATTCTAATGCTGGTTTCAAGACAGTTCCAACTCCATGCAAGTTAAGACTCAACAACCAATAGATTTTCATTGTATGCAGTGGTTTTGATGCTTTTCCTACCCTCTAATAATTTTCTGTGTCCATAGGGTTAAGACTCACTGGGTGATTTACATATAAGCCTAAAATGGTGTTAGAAACAACTTCCAAATAATATATGTACTGCAAAGGAGAAAGGAAAAGTGTATGTATCTCTTCCAAAGTATAACAACAACAAAAAAGTAAAGATATTTTAACAATGAAATGTAATGTGTCAGAAACCTTCTTGTACTCTCAGTAGACCCTGGCATCAAGACATCATGGTATCTAAGGTTCTAAGTCCTCAGTATGTAAAATTCTTCCTACTATGAATTATAAAATAATCCTAAACCTCCTAACTTTATTCTTAAATGGTTAAAACAAAATTAAAGTTATGCCAGCTCTCTCTCTCTCTTTTTCACACAAACATACTAAAAGCCACAACATACACATACTAAAAAATAATTTACTCATCAAGACACATTTTAATCGCAAGTGCAATTCACTTTCAACATGAAGAGGAATCATGAATCATCTTTTTTGAAATACATGAACTTTTCTCCATTTTCAATTTATTCATCATGACTTAGCAGTAGCTCATTTAGCAAATTTAGGAGTTTTGTCAATAACCAAACCTCTAATGTCAATGTGTATATTAATTAACATAATGTTCCTATTAGTAATACAGTCACAGAAAAGGTGTATTAAAATATATGCACTTAAAATGGAAACTTTCTGTCTTATTTTATAACCAGTGAACTAACTTATTGAATTATTTATGATTGGATACTAATCAGTAATTTCAAAGTGATAAATATTTTGGAATTTCAGTGAGAACTGGAAATCAACAGAATTGAATATAATAAATAAACCAAATAATAAAATATTAAAGAAATGAGAATATATATTTTTTATTGGAATAAATGTTAATAAATAAAAAATATAAGATGCTATGAAATAGAACAATGGGAGCTTTTTTTGGTGACTAGGGAAAGAAATCTTTAAAAATAATGTTAACGGTCTTGCAACTAAAATGTTCTTATATACTTGTGGAATGAATAAATTACCTAAGTAACGAGACCAAAAGAAACATGTAGAAGTAAAGGAGGCAAAAATGAAGAACAAAGGGAAGAATATAGCAGAGAAAACAAATGATAATAATTTGGGAAAGGTGACTGCTTAGTTTATTTGAAAAAAAAAAATACACAAAAACAAACAATATAAAATGACTCATAAAAGTTAATATTAGAATTATCAGACACAGGCTTCAAAACAACTGGTTATTTGTAAAAAAAATCACAAAACGAGGGATATCAATAGCAAACAGAATTTATAAACAAGAGTCAAATCAAAATTATAAATCTAAAGTCAGAATAGCTGAAAATAATTTAGAGGCTTTTAAGTGTGTATGTGTATACGCACACATATTTTTTCACTTACAGAAAGGTATATATTGTACTGAACTGAAAGTAATTTATAAAGTAATAATGATAGTTTTTCTTTAAATTTGCTTAATAATATTCTAATATCAATCTATTTAATTGATTTTTAATGCATAAAAAGTAAATAACACTTGTATAAGTACACATATATAGAAACTAAAGATAAACAAAACCTTTAAAAGTCTACAAATATTTATTGTAAAAGTCTACAAATATTTATTTAGTTCATGTTCAGTGACTTTTTTTTAATATAATATGAATAACTTTGTCTGGCATAGGCAATACTGGTAACATCCATTGGAAATTCCATTACCAAAAGATAATTTGGCTTAATCATTTATAATTATTTGTTTGTCTTTAATATCTGTTGTTTTTATAAAGTTTGAAGTGATTAAGAAATCATACAAAAAGGACTGACAAACTCTTATGTACATGAATATACAACACTGGTTCAGTGAAAATTTTTCAAATAAACTGAAAGCAATAGATCAAGGCTCCGCTTTTATGTGCTATTTTGAAATACTTATAATACAGATAGGGTAAAAAGTGATCAGACTACCAGATCAGAAAAAAAATATAAAATATATACCTATTAGAAATAAAAAAATTAAACCACACATTGACTATAGCATCAGCAATTATATTGTACATTATATAATAGGTATTATTTTGTTCATTTATAAATTTTTGATAATCCAGTTATGGTTATCCTCTTTCTGCAATACATGTGAATCACAGGGGTGGAAGATGGTACCAGAAAAGTATTAATTTCACCCTAAATTACAACATATTAATTTCAGATACCATTATAAATCCAAATTCTGACTATATAGAAAGATATGGGATACTTTGTGACTTTAAACAAAATCTCTTTCCTGACTACATGAACATATCCAATCATATATCAATTACAGAAGGCTTTATATAAACCAACTTAAATTGGTAAACTTAAGTATTTTACTCCCTAATGTCCCTTTGTATATGAACCATGCTGATAAACTTCTTGTTAAATATCTCATGTTATCTTCTACAAGTAACAAAATGACAACACAAATTTGTATAATAGAGATCATTTAGATGTATTGCATTATACACCTAGAAGATGCTTATTTCTACTATAATATTGCTGATACAATTGTTCATATATTTGTTTAAAAATTTCATTTAATAAGCTCTAGTGTTTGCTACTTATGCAGATTGTCCTGATAGATTTAGAAATTACATGTTAGTAGTTATCATATTGACATTGTTGATGGGCTTTGACTTTCTACAAAGAGTGTTTTATATTACCTTCCATAAGCAAAAAGTTTTACAGTTATTCACCTGATAGTTATATTCATTATCATATGATAGTGTGCATTTGTGCATGGCCCTCTTTGAAGTACTACAGACAACAGTTTTGATGGAAATAGCCCAACCATATATTACATATAAACTAGTTCATGGAGCCCCAAATAACACCAGCAATCATATTCTTTTTCTTTCTGCCACTGATACTTTTTTCCAAATTAAAAAAATTATATTTAGAAGAACATGGATATTGAAATAAAAAGAAATTAAGTTTGTACTCTAATGTTGCAGTAGGAGCTGTTTCTCCACATAATAAATGTTTATTGAGTAGACACTATATCCTTGAGCAAAAAGAAAACACCTCCTTCTTTGTGTAACAACATATGTAAAAAGTAAATAAACCAGCCCTAACTTAAAATCCTGATGTGTAAAATGGAAATAGGATAATAATAGATCATTTCTAAAGTTTTGAAAATTAAATGCTCATGTCTCCATAATAACTGAGTGAATCTGTGACTGTATACCAATAGTTGTGTATTTTTCACTATCAACCTTTTTCTTGAACAAGAAAAGTCTTATAATTAATGTTGTATGTGGGTCATCATTGGTAGTGCATTGCCCAGGCATGCACAAGGTTTTTAGTCACACGTGCCTTTTTTTGCATTGGCAGTAGCATTAATGGGCTCGTGTTATAGTACAGGCTCAAATACAAAACAGCAAAATGACCTTAGTAATAGAATAATTTTGCTAAATATTTTTTTCACCAAGCCTAAATGGCTGCATTAGATGGTTTTAAGTGTTAACAGTGTCATACCATAACAGTAATTACCATAACAGTAATTGCATACCAACTGAATTATATAAAAAAAATAAGTTATAAATCAGAGAAATCAAGGGAACATCTGGTGATTCTGCTTCCTTATAAACCTGACAAAATTGGATCTATCATAGATTATTCCACTGGTCACTAAAAAATCTCTCCATCCATCTCTCATACATTATATAAAATAACAAAGAAAAGTTTGAGAGTAACTTTTAAGTGAATTAGGTTAGAGGACATTAAACTTCTGCCAACCTAGATTAAAGTCTTTTATAAATCAAATTAGCCCTTTATTTAAACAAAGAAAACTTTCAACTGAAATAAATTCTTAAACATATCTATAAACCCTCTTTATTTATACTTACATAAAGCATAATTGGGGGAAAAAACTTATAAGCTGATTTTATACTTAACAGTTTGTAGCAACTTTGACATTAGTATCATATTTATTCATGGAAATCAGATACTCAAGTTTATGTTATCAAGGTCCCTAAGTGCTCCTGTACTCTCTTCTAAAGCAGACTGCACAAAGTTAACAGTGACAATAGCAAACCAACAAATTGAGTAACATACCTGAGCAATATAGATTTCATTCCATTCTGTAGTCGTGTAAGTAACAAAGGAAACAAGAATTTAAAAGCTACCACTGCAATTCCTACACCCTCTAGATTTTTTTTTGTTTTGTTTTATTTAAAATATTTTAAAATTTACATATACTTGCCATTAATTGTAATCCCCATGTATTCCCCATCACCATCTCACCAGTGCACCATCACCTCAGTCCCTCCTGTTCCGATCTTCTCTCAACCCTCCCCCACCCCTCCCCACCAGGTGTCCCCACACCCTCTAGATTTAATGGTACTTAGAATGTAAACAGAACAATCTAGATATTACCACAAAATATGCCCCATCAGAAAATACTTCTGTACTAGAACACTGATTTCTCAGATACATAGATATACAGATACAGATGATTAATTAACTGCAAGCATACACAAATATCTACCACTCCCTAAATAACCAAACACAGGGATACTCGTTTATGTATATTTAATTCTCATAAAATATTGCCCATAAGAATATAGTCAAAATTGAAATTTCTCACCACTAATTTATTTATAATTGGTCAATGCAGTTATAGAAAACTCCAAAGAAACTTCAATGTCACCAAAAATTAAGAGGAAAAAGGTCTGCCACAATTTGATGGGCTTCTACAGTTCTAGTGCTATCCAGATATCAGTACTGAGTATGACTTTAGTCTAATTTTTTTAAAAATTCAGGACCCTGGGTTTCACATCTGTATACTATATTCAATATATTTAATAAAGAAAATGGCAAAAATAAATATGCACTAATAGGTCAAAGCATGCACACCTGGAAACTTTTATAAGTTAACTAAAATATATTTCTGGGTCATGAATTACATTTCAAATTTATAGGAGGTGCTATATTTCAGAATGTGGTGTTCACCAGTCTTCCCCATAAGGGGAAGCCAAAACTGACTGCCTCCTCTGAACAGACTGGTTTCTCAGTTCATCAGTGGGAACAGAGGACAATGGACGGGGAGATATATGCTCTATTTCCCAGCACAATAGATGGAATCTATTGTTTGTTCCATTAGATATACTACTGTAGGATTTCTGCTGCCAAAGCACAGCAGACTACATATATCACCACACATGAGAATTGATACAATTATCATAAAAAAAACCTAAAATTATTTTAATCCTTACTTTAAGTCCATCTCTCTTCTACCTATTTTTGTTGTTGTTTTGTTGAAACACATGCTATAGATACTGCTACTGTTTTCACTTTACAGATATGGAAAACTGTTGAATGAATTTTTAAAGAAATTTGTAGAGGTTGTACAGTTAATATATGATGAAGCCAGTGTTAGAATTAGGATTCATAATGGACATTCAAAATCCACACTCAGCTTCTATTCTGACGTGCTGCAAGCAGTCCTAGATAAGCTGCCCCTGAAAGTGTGTGAGCACATGAGTAGGAATTCCAAGTCTGCATCAGTGCTGGAGGTAGAATCAGACCTAACCAGGTTTCACTTTTACACCATTAAACTAAAGTTGTATGGACAATGACTAATCTGCAGAGCTAAATTAGGCAATAAACTCACTCTGAGTCAAGAGAAGTGTGGGAGCTATAACCTCTGGGCATCTCCTCTCTGACAAGGAGTTTGTGTGGGCTGAGATCTCTGCAGGGGGACAATGGAGAATGCTGAAATGCTTCCAAGAAAGACTGACTGCATTTCTAGGTCCTGGGGAGGATTCAGGCAAAAGAAGAACTGAATGAAGGAAGGCACAATGATGGCACACTGGTGGGCTGATGGAGCCCTTCCACTACGCTGTTTCTTTCAATCAAACAACTGAATTTATGGCAAAATTGAATACTTAGGGAAAATTATTTTATTCTCAAGTTCTATAATTCTTTCTAGAGCCACTTATTTTACAAATGCAGCTCACTGACTCTAAGATTGATTAGGGAAGACAAGAATATGTTATTCTATAATGAATCATTTACTGAGCATCTACTATTTTCTTAGCATTGTATAAGAAAACAGAGTGCAAATAAATATGTTATTGTACCCAATTTTCAAGGTTTTTTTTTCTAAAGTGAAAAATTTACACATTTTAAAACATGTATTAAAATGATAAACTTACAGTATTTCATAGGGATTGGACTGGTCCATATTCCCACCAACAGCATCGTAGGATCCTTTTTTCTCCACAGCTCAGTCAGCATTTATTGTTTCTAGTCTTTCTGAGATGGGTCACTCTCACAGGTTTGAGATGTAAAGTTATCTCATCGTGGTTTTGAATTGCAGTTCTCAGATGATAGGTGATGATGAACATTTTTTCATGGGTCAGTTGGCCATTTGTATGTTATCGTTGGAGAGGGGCCTATGTCTTCTACCCATTTAATTCAGTTATTTGTTTTCTTTTTGAGAAGGTATATGAGATCCTTGTCAATCTTTGATATTAGCTACTTGTCAAATGTATAGTGTACAAATATTTTGCCCACATTTAGTAGGGTATCTCTTTGTTTTGGTTACTGTCTGTTTCCCCCCACTAAAGCTTTTTAGTTTGATATAGTCCTAGTTGTTTATGAAACATGAAGTGTCTTGCCTGTGTTTTCTTCCATATATTTTATAGTTCAAAGTCTTATGTCCAAGTCTCTTATCCATTTTGAAATGCTTTTTATGAATGGTGTGAGAAAGTGATCTAGTTTTATTCTTTTGCATGTGACTGTCCAGATTTCCCACTTATTGAACAGGCTTTCTTTCTCCAGTGTATATTTTGGCTCCTTTTCATAATTAACTATCCATATAATTGTGGATTTTTCTCAGGGCTCTATCCCATTAGTCTGTGTGTCTCTTTTTATTCTAATCTCATGCTGTTTTAATTATTATTTATTAAATAGTTGTTGTTATTATTATTATAGTTTGAGATGGACAGGTAGCCATAAATGAATCTGCCATATGACCACTCCTCGATATCTATCCAAAGAACACAAAAACACTGATTTAAAAGGAAACTTGTTCTCCCACATTCACTGCATCACTGTTTACAAATCACAGCATATGGAAACGGCTTAAATGCCCAAAAACAGATGAAAGGATTAAGAAGATGTGATATAGATATACAATGGAATACTATTCAGGTAACAGAAAAGATAAAACTCTTATCATTCATAGCAACATGGAAGGAGCTGGAAGGGAGAATACTAAGCAAAATCAGCCAGAAGGAGAAAGAAAAATACTGGATGGTATCACTTAAATGTTAAATATGTAAAAACTAAAGGTCAGATAAAGCCATACTAAAAACCTAACCCTCAGCACCATCTGGTATAGATCTTAATAAAATGTAACTAAACTAAGAGTCAGATAAAGGTAAGGCTACATAATTGAAACACCAATGATAGAAGGATTGTTGAGGGATAAGAACAAAAAGAGAATGAAGCACAATGGACTATGGTGGTGGAATATGGACGATTTGGTGGTGGGTGCACTATGGAGGTGACACCTGATGGGAATACCCAAGTATTACCTCAATTAAAACAAAAAAAATATTTAAAAAAATAAAATAAACAGGGGCCTCCCTGGTGGCACAGAGGGTTTCACACTGCACTGTGAAGCATCTGTGGCACAGCAATGCAAGTTTGATCCCCGGCCAGGTTGGGGAACCACATGGTACAGCAGACCTCTCCTGCCTCGCCCGCTGCTCCCCTCAGCAGTGTATTTCAGTCCATCTGCCTGTTCTGCTCCCCGCTATGTCTCTCTCTGGTGAATCCTCTTACCTACCGTGACTCTGGCCTGTACCCCAGCTCTTGTATGTATAAATAAATAAATCTTTAAAAAAATATTAAAAAATAAAATAAACAAACTCTTGAAACCTAACTGTACAATGGGGGTTACCAGAGGAGGTGGAGTGAGAAAAGGAGGGATGAGAACAAAGAAGGGAGGGAGCTTAAGAGTCTATCATGGTGTACTATGCATTTTTTACTGGTGGACACACTGTTGCAACAATGACTAAGGGGAAATAATAAATCTCTATTATGGAATAAAAACATGTAAGCAAGTACTAACATAATAAAAAATGTTTAAAATAACAAATTTTATAGTGTTGAAATAATGAAAGTAGGAGGTCCTTAGATTGGGGTTGATTTAGATACTTGGTAATCCATGTAAGCAAACCCAGACCTAAGTCAGTGTCAAAGTACTTGAGTTTGAGACAATGAAAATAAAGACCAATCAATCACATACAACTAACCCAGCTTTGCCAAATAAAGCAACCTTAAGTTAGATAGCTAAAAATAATGTTCTTTCTTTGCCTGATGATGTTGTCTGAGTACCTGTCCATGGAGTGCTCCCAGCTGGTTTGGGAATTTGAAATTTTAAATATGCCTCAGTTTATCTTTTCATGCAACATCTGTCAAAGGACTGTGACAGACTACTTCAATTATAGAATTTGAATGCAGTGCCATGTACAACTTTCACATATAACAAATTTTTGAAACTGGAAGTCATTTCTATGTCAACAGAAATGTAAAGCTATATGGTTATAATTCTAGTCTTAGGGCCCAAAACAATTCAATTTTTACCTGTACTACTATTTTAGGTTTTAATCCTAACACAGAAAATACAGCTGAGTTTTAATTGTTAAACACCCAATATTAACTTCCGGTTTAGTTAGGAGGTTTTTGCATCATACTGGCTTTTCATATCAAAATAGATACATCATTATGTGAGTATATATTGACAAATGTATGGTATAACAATTCCAAAAGGTAGATATTAATTAGACAACTCAGATCATGCATTGGATATTATTTCCAAAAACTTATACTGATGAGAAGATTGCTGAATTAAGCAATATTTGGTGTCTTAATGCTCTAGCTGATTTTTTAATGGACATAACCATTATACAAAGCCCATATATAAATTTCAGAGTGAAAGAGTTCTTGAGAGTAATAAAGAAACAGTGCTCAAGATTTTCATTATTTAAGTAAATTGCATATTATTGGCATTTTTTTAAATACCTACACATACATGGTACTATCTCTACTTGCATGATTTAGCAAACTATTCCGGGGAGAAAATGGTAGAGGTAATGAAGCTTATTTTATCATTGATTTGTGACTTGTGGTTGATTGAGTTGTTAACTTAATAAGTGACTTGACTAAGTGCTAGACTTAAACACCTTTACCTGAAATAGCTTTCACCAATGTCAAAGTTGTTGGAAATGCTATGAAATGCTTGCTGAGAAAGGAAATGCTCTGTTCAGTATTTAACAATATGTTTTGTAGGTGGAAATTAATATTTTAGTGCGATTTCTCAAAGTTAACACTAGTGGTATTTTGGACCAAAGATTTATTCCTTAGGGTTATTCTGTACATTGTACAAAATTCAGCAGCATCTCCTAATCTCTACTTACTAGCCACAAATAACAACTATCCACCTTGTAATAACTTAAAATGTATTCACATATTAACCATTGTTTTCTGAGACCCAGATAAACTTCTTTCCCCATTGAGGAGCGGTAAAGAAAATTCAAAGACACAAATCAAGGGTAGATCTAATCATGAAAATTTTTCTAAAATTTCTAAAATTGAGGAGTGGTAAAGAAATCCAAAGACACAAATCAAGGGTAGATCTAATCATGAAAATTTTTCTAGGAAAGACTTAGGAATAAACTTAAGAATAAAGACCTAAAAAAGGAAAACATCTAGAATAAATTAAATTGAATAATTAAGGTCAATATGTTTAATTACATTAAAATTATTAGACAATATATATGTATTTTTAAAAGTTAATAAGCTTCAAGGCCAAAATAATTTTATTCTCCTTGATCATCATCATCTAAGTTTCCAAATAAAGAAATATAATATTTGAAGGCTCTGCTATTCTTGACAATTTCTTTTGGTCCAAAATATTTAGCCCTAAAGTCAATGAGCTACAATTTTCAAAATGGAAGATTAGAATAATTTTGTTTCTGAAAATGGGTCACATTTTCAAAGCAAGATATTTCTTATATCTATCATCTTACCAATCATGATATTTTCCATTCGCCAGTTATTTTAAACTAAAAGATAACTTATGCGAAATGCATAATAAATGAGACTTGGTTATCTCAAAACAAAGTACATGTGAATAGAGTTTAAAAGTTAGTAGACAATAAATTAGTTGTTAAAAGAGCTCACTAATTTTTTTGAAACCCATAAAACAACAATTGTGACAAATAAATTAGGAACAGTTTTATTAATGTACCTTTTAATTAACATTATCTTTAAATAAAAATGGTATTAAAGGAGATGTACATTTACTACCACTAGCTCCAATTCTTTCCTTAGACAGTAGAAATTATCATTTATATTAAAGATCAGCCTAGAGTTAGTTAATTGTGGCAAGAGTGCCATAAAAATATTTCAAACTTGGCAATTCTTAATAAATTTAAACTCTATAATTTGTGTCAGCCTCAGAACAATTCGGCAGACTAAGAAGTCACTTGTCTTTATTCTTAATGTTATTAAGGAAACATATGAGATATGCAATATTCAATTACTACATTAACATGTGCTCATTTATACTTAGTAGTAGAAAATTAAACTTTTGGCATTCCTGCAAGCCAGAATACATCAATGCTTAATCAAGACAAGATTTACTAAACATGTCTGAATGCCACACAGACCCTCTTACTAGCGTCATACTTCTCCTCCTGCAGTGATGTCTTATATTTCTATAAATAGCTGTTCTTGAAAACTAATAGAATATTACCATCACATCAAAGTTCAGGAGATTTCAGAGACAAAATACCCACACATTGCCAGTGGGTTTTCTGTCTGTGGGGCACTGGCAATGCTTGTCGTACCAATCATTTGCTATCTGAAACTAACCCTAAGGCTGCTTATACTTTAAAGTTGAAACTGGTAGGTGGGGAAATGATAAATATATTATGTGGGCAGAATTTGACATGAAAATGTTGCTTGATAAAACTTTTCTTCTTGGGGACTTTTAAGGGTTTGTAATCTTTGTTCTAGTATTTTGTTTAAAAGTAAAAGTTAAAGATTAGCTATCCCTAGAAAAATGGGAACACTTGATGCACCTAATTGGTGCTCCTGTAGAATTAGCAGTGGAAGGCATGGCTGCAGATATGGCTCTAATAGATACATAGATAATACTTTTTTTGAAAGTTAATTTTTGTTTTGAAAGACTTGTGTCCAAGTTATCAGCCATAAGTGTTTTATCATAGAGGAGAGGAGGAACAATATCTTGATGTCACAATGTGAGAAAATCCTAAAGGGAAAGAGACTAAGAGAGGCAAAGACTAACCTGAATCATGTTGCAGAAGTCTCATAGCATTACTTTAGCATGAGTGTTGAGTGTTTGGAACAGGATAAGTAGGAGTTGTTGTATTACAATAGATTGTCTTAAAGGTCTCAGGATCAAGATCTTCAATATGCAGTGAAATCAAAAACTACTACGGATAGTGGAATGGAAAGGATGTAGGGTATAGGTGACTCAATTCAGAGTGGGGACAACTAACAGAGAAAAATTCACTCTCAGTTCCTGAGGTGAACTGGTCTCCATAAGGTAATGGTTCTATGAAATAAGAGAAGCAGATGCCACCCACATCATAACCACATCTGGGTCCCTTTTATTTTTCACAGGCCCTCAAAATACTTGTCTGAAATAAGAGATTAATTTCTGCTACCCATGTTAAAAATTAAGAAGAGGCCTAGCCACGTAATATAAATAGCGCCAACTTATAACAGTGGCAAGAGGCCAACAAGACATAATTATTAATTTGTAGAATATCAAAGGAACACGGGTCCTGCTACTGAAATTTTTAATAATAATTGGAAGGAAATTTGATTTGAGAAAAAAAAAAACTATAAGAAAAAAGGAAGAGAAAGAGACAGAGGGAAAAGGAAGAAAGGTGCTAAATTCATTGAAATTAGGAAAAGCATATCCTGTCATGCATTCCAGAATTTCACATGACGATGAAATCATGGAGTTAAATGTTGTATGATACATCTGTCACATTAAACACAGCTGCAGAGGTAAATTTCCCACTAGATAAAATACAATCTTAGTTTTAAAAGTTCATTCATGTTTTGTCTACATGATATATTAAATCAACACCTTTCTCCCCACTGATTATCAATGTTCTTTGTATTAAGAACATAGCTTTTATTTTCAAAGAAATTTAACTCTACAAAGTAAGACATACTCAATAGATATAACATTTTATATATATATACATATACATGTGTATGTGTGTGATATAATACAGTCCCTTAGAGATGACTACTATTAAAATCTTCAGTAGAAACTTTCAGTCATACTAGAAAACATATGAAGATAAACATGCCTACATAATTTATTAAGAAATGTGAAATTATACATCTTTTTGAGTGACATATTTTAATGGCATATTTAAACTTCCAAGAAAGTATTCTTCCTTTTAATAGTTCTAGTCTATGCCTGATAATTTTTTTATTTTAACAAGCAAAAATTACAGCACAATGAAAAACAATTATGAACTGGCATTTAAAAAATGCCTTGTCTCTGTTTGTATACTGATTATTAAGAATTAAATAACTATAATTTACAATGCTTAGTGAGTATACTACTTAGAGAGTGCAAAGATATTTCCAAGAAATTGTGTTTGCTTCAATAGAGATGGTCAAATATATATATCTTTCTTTTTGGACATGAACTATTGATCTGATGAATTGTATTTACAGGTACAAAATATTGAACCACAGGAATCAACATTAAATTTGAATGTTGTGGTATTCTTTTAATAATATGATGGAATCAAATTTTGACATTTTTTACTAAAATTTTTCTATGTAATTTTCTCTAGCATTTTGCTAGTTTTTTCTGTTATTCTTGTTTATTTAAAAGGTCAGGAAACATCCCATTATTTCAAACCACTAGACCAATTTAGAAATGTACTTAATTCTAAAGTATATTTATTGATAAAATATTTATAAATCTTTTCCTTTCCAGGTACATTTATTGCTTTATCATATGTTTCCATTTATAATGTTATTTTATAACAACATTATTTGTTAATTAAGAAAAGGTTCTTATTGGTCTTTTCAAATAAATATGATTAGGACTATTAAACAATATTTGCTATGTTGTTAAACAAGCATTACACTGATGAAATGGGTGAACATAAGATGCAACAAGTTATCATTTTAAAGAGAGGATTTTACATTTTCCTCCTTAGCTATATAATAGTTCCACAGTCTGATATGATATACAATTGTTGGATCAAAGAATTTCTAAAATTTTATGTATATATATTTCACATTATAAACAATTAACTCATTTTATAGATCTCAGATGAACATAAAAGCAAAAGTAAATATTCAAGGTACAGAAAAGTAGTTTCAAGTCAGAAACTTTATCAGATTGTTAGAAAATATACCATTAGATATGGAGGCAAAAGGAAAAATATATTATGATCTAAATGACTACATAAAATTAAAATTTTACCAAAAAGTATAAGTAAACTAGAACACAGACCCAGAAAACACTTAAAGCAATTCTGAGACCACTTAATATTCAGTTTATGAAAAAAAGCTTACAATTTGGCAAAAACAGCAATATTTCAGTAGACATACCAGTAGTAGATATAAAGGCAAGTATTATACAATAAATGCAATCAGGAATTCTAAATTCTAAATTCCTGTGAATATAGTTTTACAGTAAAGTAGAAATTAAAACAAAAGAAGACAGTAGTGCATTTCAGTGCATTAAAGAAATACTTGAATGCAAGATCTGACACCGTGAAATATATAGATGAAAACAACAGCAAAATAGTCCATGACATAAAACTGAGAAACATCTTTGAGTTTTCTTCTCCAGAAGCAAGGAAAATAAAGATAAACAGCTGGGATGACATCAACTAACATGCTTCTGCACAGCAAAAGAGACTATAACCAAAACACAGAGACAACCTAATGAATGGAAGAAAATACTTGTATACCATAAAACAGATAAGGGACTGACATGAAAGATCTATAAAGAACTTACACAACTCAACAAAAACAAAGTAAACAGCCTAGTCAAAAATGGGCAAAACTAAAAAAAAAAACATGTATCCAAAGAAGAAATGTAAAAAACCAACAGGAATATGAAAAAATGTTCAACATCACTGGTTTATCAGGGAAATAGAAATCAAAACCACAATGAGATACCACCTCACTCCAGTAAGAAAGTTCCACATTAAAAAACTGGAAACAACAACTTCAGGAGAGGATGTGGAAATAAAGGAACACTCTTCTACTGCTGGTGGGAATGTAAACTGATCCAGCTACTATGGAAAGCTAGATGGAGATTCTTCAGAATAGTAAAAATGGACCTACGAAGTGATCCAATGATTCCACTCCTAGGAATCTACTCAAAGGATACAAAAACACTAATTTGAAAGGAAACCTGCATGCCTATGTTTATTGCAACACTATTTACAATAGTCAAAATATGGAAATAACCCAAATGCCCCAAAATAGACAAAAGGATCAAAAAGGTATGGTACATTTATACAATGGAATATTATTAGGCAATCGAAAAAGACAAAATCATACCATTTGCAGCAACATGGGTGGAGTTGGAAGGGGTTATGCCAGTTAATATATTAAGTTAGAAGGAAAAAAATAAACACCATAGAACTGAAGCAAGAGGTGGGCAAAACAAGAGAAGTTTGCACACAGGCAATATGGTAATGGTTCAAGGGTGATATGGTAGTGAGAGAACTATGGGGATTAGAATGATAAAAATAAAATATTAACAACATAATAAATTATAAGAAATAATAAATGAATAATTATTTCTGTTGGGATATATAACTTGGCATTTCAGAAAGTAATTTTACAAAATTTATCAATAATCAAATATATATTTTTAACCTGTAGTAGCTTTTCTTGATGAAACTGATCCAAAAGTAAAATATTCCAAAAAGTTGAAGATGTTCATTGCAGCATTACCTATTTTAAAATAGAAAATATCATTTAAGTATCATTCCATGTTTAAGTTGCTTCAATAAATTTATCATACAATATATGTCTTTTAAGTAGAGTTAATAACACTCTGCAACAATAAGGAAAACATAAATTTAGGCAAGTAAGAACAAGTCAGATGTATCTGTATATCCATTATGCATTTGTAACCATATCTAAAGTAGATGGACAAAAAGGTAGTCACTTAAAAGAGGGATAAATCAAGAAGGATAAATGATCATGCCATTCATAGCAACATGGATGGAGCTGGAAGGGGTTATGCTCTGTGAAATAAGACAGGAAGAAAAAGGAAAATATTGAATGGTTTCACATATAGGAGGAAAGTAGAGTGGACAAATAAGGGGTCAGGGAGAGAAAAGAAAGTAACTATAATAAAGTAAAAATGAAAATCATCAGGCAACTATAGATCAGAGACATTCTGTAGGGGAAGAAGAAAGAGAGGAATGAGGACAGGGGTGGGAAGAGTATAAGGTACTATTGTGGTGGTGCATGGGGGAACTGGTAGTGGGAATTTGATGGAGAAATCATACACTGTACAAATATGAAGGATGATGCAATAAATATACATTAAAAAAAGAGGGATAAGGTCTATTTTGTTTCCGATATTAATTATTATGTTTAAATTACATATAAACATCTTATTTAAAATATGTCCTCTTCAGAAGAGCTAAAAGGATACTTTTTCAAATAATAAATGCAAATGGCCAACAAGCATATGAAAAAATGCTCAACATCACTTGTAATCAGGGAAATACAGTTCAAAACCACAATGAAGTACCACGTTTCACTAGTGAGAATGGCACATATTAAAACAAAACAAAAACAAACTAGAAACAACAAATGTTGGCAGTGATATGGATAAAAATGAACTCTCCTACACTGCTGATGGGAATGAAAACTGGTCCAACCACTATGGAAAGTGTGTGGAGGTTCCTCAAACTACTAAAACTGGAGCTTCCATATGAGTCAACAATTCCATTCCCTGGTATCATGGTGATGGGACACAGGTGAATTGGATGGAAATTTCATGGGGACTACACTTGAGAGGTAGAAGTATACACTGTACAAAAATGGAAAAATAATGTGATTATTTAAAATAAAAAGGAAAGAAAAGGACACCTGCACCCCTATGTTTACTGCAGCACAATTTACAATATGTAAGCTATGGAAACAACACAAATGCCCAAAAATAGATGATTGGATCAAGATGTGGTAAATCTACATAATAAGCAATCAAAAAGGACAAACTCATGCCATCTTCAGCAACATGTATATAGCTCTAAGGGATTATGCTCAATGAAATAAACCAGAAAAAATAAAAAAAAGGAAATTTTTGAATGGTTTCACTTATAGGAGGAATGTAGAGGAACCAAATAAGGGATCAGGAAGAAAAAGTAACTATAATAAAGTAAAAATCAAAACTATCAGGCAAATATATAGATCAGAGACATTCTACAGGAGAGGAGGAGGGAGAAAGATCAGGACAGGCATGGGAAGAGCACAAGGGACTATGGTGGTGGTACATGGGTGAATTGGTAGTGGCAATTTCATGGGGAAATCATACATTGTACAAAGGATATGAAGGATATGAAGGATGATGCAATAAATATATATTTTAAAAAATTAAAAAAATTAAAAATGCCCTCTTTCCCTAACTATCTGAAGACTAAAAACTGGGCTTTTTGTTCCTTCTTTTACCAAAGGCACTTAAGGGCTGACAAACTCTGGTCCTAAGGCCAAATGCAGCTAGTCATCTGCTTTTTGTATGATTTGCTTGCTTTTCAAAAAGGTTTCCAAATTTTGTAATAATTTCCTTTAGTCTTAATTTTTAGTAAAATAGGAAAAAAACAAATTATGCTGGGTATTGGATAAGTTTTCATTACTTACATATATATTTGTTTAAATAAAGCTCACTGAGAAGATTATCCAGTATGGTAAATATTTTCATTTACATTTTTTAGTTTCCTTGTACTTTGGAAAGATACTTAAGGCTTTCCTCTATTTAAAAAACATATATTCATTTTACTTCTTTACTTTTTTAATAGCATACTTAAAAATATGAAATTTTGTTGTGCTCTTTTTCCTCTACATTATTGAATTATTCAGTTTCAGGGACATTCATCTACATGAAGTCAAGATAATTAGGATGATCTTGATTTGCTATAGTAGCTCTGGGCAAGTAAATGAACATCGAATGTGCTCCTCTGTCCTGGAGACCAGTCTGTGCTCTGTTATGATTCATTGCCTAAGAAAATCTGCCCACATCCAGCACCATAATAGGTAGAAAGCGTAAGAAAAGTACAGTGGAGTAAGTATACTCAGGTACAAAGAGGTAAGACTGAGTTGTAAAACATTTGGAGAAAACATTTTAATTCTTTCAAATAATAGTTACTTTATAAAATAATATGTTAAAATGAAATTGAAACAATTTGATTGAGTACTTCCATCATTCATGCCATGTGAGGTAAACAAGTATTCTATTTTTATGTGGATGTTAACTTTTTTCCTGAAAAAAGAAGTACACATGTGAAAAATACTTGCGGAATACATGAGTACAGTAATTACAGAGTAAAAGAAAAAAACTAAGCCTCCTTTTCTTTTGACCCCTCTTCCCAAACTCTAACCAGTAAGCACCAACTTTTTAGTTTTACTTTCTTTTCTTCTTTTGGAAACACAGATAGATTTCAATCTGTACAGATACAATCATCCCAATAAGCACAAACATGACTATACTTTCTCCAGTTTCTGCCCCATACTTTTCATTAATGAATGCAATTTAAAACTCATTTCGAATAGTTTTAAAAGTATGTAACTCTGATGCCGGTGTGGTTGACTATAAAATACAGAAGTCATTGCCATGAGATAAATATATCCCCCCAGAAACAGATGCCAATATATTTGGTCCCTACAATTTCTTAATTATCAAGTTGTGAGCAACCAAATGACATTTACAAGTAATTACTATAATTCTGAATAATCAAATATTTATATAACTGTCATTTACAAATTTATCAGCATGACATTCATTTATTCCCTCAAGATAACTTCACTGACAAGCCATGAGCCAATCACAGTCAGAATTCACTTCAGGAAGACAAAATCACACAGGTATGTACAAGAAAATGTGCAGAAACCTTTCGGCCCTCTAGTGGGTGGAAGTTTTCAAACATTTGGATTTGACCAAGTTTCTACAATAGATATGAATTGTTGCTGCTCCACATTATAAAATTATAAGTGATTGAAAATTTACTATATTTTCCTTTATACATTTAGAGATACACAAAATAAAAATTTACAGAATAAAGAAGTAATCTGACACAGCACAATAAATGCTGTTTTATTTCAGAGGTTTGTTTTTTTGGGGAAGACAAAGCAAAATATAAGTTTCTAAACAATTCAATCTTCAGTTGATATACATATTTCTTGGAAAATGAGAAAACAAATTTTCTTTGAGTAAATCCTATGATATAAATTATCTCTCAAATATATTATTTTCTATTTATTTGTTTAAAATATACTAAAATTTAGGGAGAGTAGAGAACATGATTAATGGCTATACTGGCACTTCAAATTAGAGTTGTAAAAGTTTACTTAAAGTGATGCCTTTGGGGTCTCCCTGGTGGGGCAAGGGATTAAGCCCCAAACTGTGGGGTTTCTGCAGCCACTGCAGCTCAAGTTCCATCCGCAACCAGGGAGGGGACCCACATGGCACAGCAGACCTCTCCTGCCTTGCCAGCTGCTCCCCTCAGCAGTGTATTTCAGTCAATCTACCTGTTCTGCTCCCCAATGTCTCTGACAAATCCTCTCACCTCCCGCACCTTTGGCCTATACTCCAGCTCTTGTATGCATAAATAAATAAAATCTTTAAAAAAAAAAGTGGTGCCTTTTGTAAACCCAAATACTACTTGCAAAAAAAAAATAAAGTTAAGCTCTGAAATGGCACTCTAACAACACTATAAATAAAATAAAAAGATGAATGAGAAGTTGGGAGAGTACTGGCAAATATACTAAGTAAAAAAGCCAATTTCCTTGAGAAGCTTCTTAAGATCATAATTAAGTTAACAAGATCAGAAAAGAAGAAAGACAGGCATTTTAATAGTAGGAAAAGTAAAGGTAAAAAAAGCAATAGACAGACATTTTGTAAATAATAAAGTGAAAATTAAAAAGAATAACCCCCCACTCCCAACAATAAGCTCAAATCATCAATGATTCATAGAGTTTTCTTTCAAGATGAAGTGAGACTCTGTCCCCTATGACCTCCCTTGTCTAAAGCACTGTCATCACACACTTGAATTATTGCAAGAAACTTCTGCAATCCCACTATTGCTTTACTTAAGGCTATCCTACACTGAACAGCTAAGACTATATTTTAAAAATATCAATAAACTATGTCAGTTCTTGCTCAATGTTTGCATGGATGCAGTTTTAGAAAGGACAGCAAAACGTATACTCTTGAAAGCTGCATGAGGGCACCTAACCAGGCACCTAACCAGTAACCAGTATAGGTATCCACGTCTTAGGTGTTTACAAATGGGCAGTGAGTCAGGACACTTGCTTACTACTCAAACAAGGATACCTTATCAGACACTTGAAGTAGGAGTGTGTTACCTTACTGGGAATGTAGATCAAAATAAAATAAGTGGGAGAACAGTATTCTCCTCTGAGCCAACAATGAATGTACATTCAAGAAGTTAATAAAGTTAAAATTTGCTTCTCTCAAACTAAAGCACAGTATCTTATCACATTGTCTCCTCACTTCTAACTTCTGTTTGTACAAAGTGTCAGGATAATTCTTCCCTTTATTTATAAGCAAATTCTCAGATTAATTTGTCTTTCCTTTATTCAATCAGTGGGATAGTTTAGAAAACCATTCTCAAACTATTCTTTAGGCAGATGGCATTTGGTAAAGTTACTAATGGTGTGTAACAAATTAATTAAAATTTAGCAGCTTAAAAAACCAAATTTGATAAACTGAGATTTGAGGGAAAGAAATCTGAACAAAGTACAGCAAGGGTAGGGAGTCTCAAATGATGGGAAGGGATATCGCTGGATGCTTATTCATTCCTGCATCTGGCAACTGAACTTAAAAGTCTAGAATATAAAAGCTGCTAATTAGTTTCATGTGGCTTCTCTCTATGTCTTGAGCTTGCTTGCAGTATGGTAGACTCAAGTTGGTTTTACTTAATGGCCCAGAGTTCTAGTTATAAGTGTCACAAGCAAACAATGCAAAAACTACATCAACTTTTATGATTCACACAGCACCAGTTATAGTTCAAGAGGTCCAAGTACTCAACAACCCAAACAGTTGAATTTTTTTTTTAAATTTTTGTAATTTAGTTAATGTTGGTTAACATTTTGTTTGTATTTTGGAGGTATAGGAACCCTCCTTCTAGTGTTTCTACCATAGCACATCCATGATCAAAGCACCCATGGACCCACTCTGGCCCATTGCTTCTCCCCCACCTTCCTTTCAACCCCCTCTCCCCACCTTGGAATCCTTAGTTCTAGGATTAATGTATCAATTAATAATGTATCTAGAATTAATGTATTAAAGTTCAGTTGTCCCTTTGTTTAGTTTCTATGTATTCCACTTACAAGTGACACCATCCTGTATTTGTCTTTTTCATTCCGGCTTATTTAGCTAATTATAATCCCTTCCAGCTCTATCCATGTTGCCATGAATGGCATGAATTTTTGTCTTTTCTGATCTCAGAGGAGTATTCCATTGTATATAAATACCACACCTTTTTGATCCACTCACCTCTTAGGGGCATTTAGGTTTTTTTCATAATGTAAACAGTGTATGTAAACAGCTTTATAGTATAGTTGATATAATGTAAACAGTGCTGCTATGCAAGTTTTCCTTCAAATTAATATTCTTGTGTTCTTTGGGTAGATAGCTAGGAGTGGGATTACTGGGTTTATACCAGAGGTCTATTTTTAATCTTTTGAGAAACCTCCATACAGAAAACTGTATTTGTTTCTGGACTCCATATTCCATTCCATTATTATGTGTGTCTAATTTTTTTTTCAGCACCAAACTGTTTCAAATATTATAGTTTTATGGTATAGTTTGAAATCTGGACTGGTGATGACACCATTCTTGCCCTTTTCTTGTCAGAACGACTTTGATTATTTGTTGCTTTGTTTTTTGTTGCTCCATATGAATTTCAGTAGTATTTCTTTCATTATTTTAAAGGGTGCTATTGAAACTTTTATTGGCTTGCATTTAATCTGTATATTGCTTTCAGTGTGACTGACAAAGGGAAAGAAGTATATGAAAGAGATGAGGGCTCATGTTTTAAAACTCTCTTAGCACTGATTGTTGTACTGATACAAATATCCCTTTTCACCTATAAAATCTTTTTCTCATTGTGAAATTTTAGAAACTGGGGTATAGAGGTGGCCAACAAAGGAGAATAGAGTCTGTCAGTCCTACTTCATTTATAAAATGAAGCAGAAATGAACAATATATTTAAAAACAATTCTGATCATCCTGCTGATTAAAACTTTGTTGATGATAACAGTTATGTTGATTTTTTTTTTAATTAAAGTTCTTTGGTATCTGTAACTTGTGAATATGTAAGTCACTATAAGTAAACAGAGAAACTTTGTAAAAAAAAAAGTCAAAGCTAGAATTTCTGAAAATTTGACTATTATAGGAAAATTGATTTTGGGAAGCAAATTTTCCTTGGTATTATATAAATAAACAAATATATATGCACATTAATGCACTGTGATTTTTTTCTGATATATGTATACATGATAAATATGTAGTGTAATATAGTATTTTTGTTAAAAGTTACCACAATGAAATGAAGTTATTACAGAAGATATGTGTCGTCAGTGTGTGGTCAAATGTAGTAATATCTCAATTACTGAATAAAATTATGGAATATTTAATAATGCTATGTTATTTTTTAGAATTTAATACAATGCACTTCAGAACCATCATCATAACCATAGACTCTTTATAAAGTAGACTTTTTTAGAGATACCAGTTCAGAGAGAATTCTGTGTAACTAATTAATGGTTATTTAAGACTTTGTTCTATATATCTTTCTTCTTTAGAATTAAGATATTTTTATAGTAGAAATATTCTGCTGCTACCACACAAATGTCCTTTAAAAACAGATGGAATTTTTATACTCAAGAGTCCAATTAGTTGCTTCTTAGTGAATTTTTTTCCTAGTTTCTGTTTTGGGACTGGGGAATAATATCCTTTAAAGAAACATATTTGTAAAATATTAGCGATGCAAATGTCTCTTAGCCTCAAGTAGAAATGCTAAAAGTGATCATGCAACATTATTAAACATTATAACTGTGTCATATCTTATTTTTCCTCAGAGGATTCTTTTAATTTCTAAGTTTTATACCTTAATTTCCTCTAAATTTCATAATTTACTTCATTATTTCAATCATAAACATAATTAATATGCTTGGTCTAGTATTATATTTAAAAAACAACAACAAAAAATAATGATTCTATGTTATCTACATAAATAGTATCAAGTAACATTCTAAAGTCCTATAAATTATCATACTATTAATATCAGGTAAATATGGCACTTTATCACAGATCCTATCTTCCTTTTAGTGGTCTGGTAAGAGTTGAAAATAAATGACATAAATTAAATTTCCTGTTTAATTCTCCTAGTAATACTAGTAATATTTTAACAAAAATTATATGGCAGCAACTCTCCTCCCTTCCACCTGTACAAATGTAAAAAAAAAAAAAATGGCTATCATAAACTATGCTCTAATGATTTAGAATCACTTCGAATTACTAAAAAGAGTAAGCCCATCAAAATTATCAAAAGAAAACATGCCTGGGTCCTCCTTGGCACAAGGCATTGACCGCCACACTTAGAGCTTCCACTAGCCCCTTTAGTGTGGGTTTGATCCCCTGCCAGCCCACAAGGCACAGCAGACCTCTCCTGCTTCGCCTAACGACTCCCCTCAACAGTATATTTCTGTCTATCTGCCTGTTCCGCTCCCTACTCTGTCTCTGGTGCATTCTCTCACCCCCTCCCACACCGACTCTGGCCTGTCCTCTGGCTCATGTACGCATAAATAAAATCTTTCAAAAAAGAAGAAAGAAAACATGTCTGAGTTTCCAGAAAACAGGTGAGTCCACGGATTGAAGAAATCCTGTCTCCTAAATTCTCATAGAAATTTGCAAGAAAATTATGTTTCCATGCTGAAAAAACAAGATATAATATGCTTCATAGCTTAGAAGCTTTTAGAATCTTTTCAAGGCAATAGATGAGAGAATGTCTGACCAAAAAGAATGGCTGTATGAGGATGATAATCCCATTCTTATTTTTGGCAATAAGGTTCAGAAAAGTGAACCCCTAATTTTTGATAACTGAAGTCACATCAATTGGACCTAAATATAAGTAACATTATATTTGATGGGGAGCAGAAACTAATCTCTGGGAGACTGACTCTTCTTTAAAAGATATTAAATGTGGAGAGACCGGCAAGATGGCGGCAGAGTGAAGACGCTAGACTCATAGTGTCCAGATACACATAACAGGGAAAGCCAAAAAAGCAAAGAGAAAAGCCAGAAAACGGACTATCAGCTTACATATAGGAAACATCAGCCCGACGGAAGGCGGTAGGAATCTCTAAATGAACTCTGTTTGAAATAAGGACGGGCCATTCCCTGGCACCCCGAGGGCGCCATTCCAAGAGCGGAGAGGGGCAGCGGGACTGCTGGATGCACAGCAGCCCATGCAGACGGAGGCTTGAACTGTAAAAGTCGGCCGGAGAACTCCCCCACCAGGAGCTGCTGCCAGGGGCGGCTGCAGAGGGACAGAGCAAAGTTAAGCTAAAACGGCAGTGCAGCCCCAGTGGGGATCTTTCCGTGCCTGGCTCCCGGGAACGCCATCTTGGGATTTCTCGCCCGGAGGAACCGCGGGCTGTGGAGCAGCCCTTGCGAGCTGAGATCTGAGCTCGGGCAGTCAGTCAGAGGGTGCCACAGCCAGGAACTACTTGCCTGGTGCTGGTGTAGACAGACAGAGCAAAGCTGAACTGGAGCGCCAGTAAATCCCAATCTGGATCGGGGCTTGCTCGGCTCCTGGGAAGCGCCATTTTGGAATTTCTCACGCCGGGGGAACCGTGGGTTGCGGAGCCACCATTGCAGGCTGAGTTCTAAGCTTTAAAAGTCTGTGGGAAGACGCAGATGCCAGGAGCTACTTGTCCGGGGCTGGAGCAGACTGATGGAGCGGGACTGAGTTGGGTTGCAGGCGCAACCGGACGTGGGATCCTGGTGAGCCCGGCTCCTGGGGAGCGCCATATTGGAATTCCTCGCGCTGGGGGAACCGCGGGAGGCGGAGCCACCACTGCAAGCTGAAATCTGAGCTGTAAAAGTCAGTCAGAAAGAAGCCTCGCTCCATATGCAGAAAATCCTCTCCAACACCTAGATTCAGAATCCAGGGACATCCGGAGGAGGTCACATGGGCATACAGAGTTTAGGAAAGAGGCAGATAGTGTGCCGGCTCCTACATGGCTACTTTCTCCCCCTAGCAAAGACTGATATTAAGGGGAGCCATAAGGAACCAGTCCCTATATAGGAGGCTGGTTGGGAACTCTAGACCTCAGGTGAAAGGAGTTCTTAGGAACCTCATC